>JAUTDX010001440.1:0-53857 GCA_030844895.1 Ambrosia x helenae | reverse complement strand
CCAAAGGCTGAGGTAATCAATGCGCTAAGGATACATAGGAGAAGATTGATCGGGTGACACGCAACAACGTTGACGATTGTGGGGTCTTTTTGATGCGCCATATGGAAAAGTTCATGGCAAAGGGCGAACGTTTCAATCCCGGGTTTAGTATAAATGGCTCGAAGAAATTAGGAGAGGTGAGGAGGCTACGGAAGAAGGTCGCAGCACATATCCTACAGTCTACGACGATCCTTTTGAAGGGAAAGGTTGAAGCAGCGTGTCGTGTATTATTAAGGAACCGCTTTAGTGTTTGCGTGTATTATTAACCTCTGTTTAAGTGCCGTGCTATTTTAGTTATGTGTGTGTATAACTAACATGTTGTACTTCAATAACTTGTGGTATTTTGAAACATGTTTTGACGCATAAAAAGCGGATAATAATTAACATTTGTTACCATATCCTACATGTTCGTTTTGACACAGTAGCCTATTAGGTTAAATAATGTTTAAATTGTTTTGGTCATCGTACAAATACCAGCCGCTTATTATATGAAATGGTTTTAGACACCCAAAAAATGCATCACCTAACATGTGTTAGTTTCTTGCATAAGTAACACGTGTTAATCAATTATGTTGGTTATTGCGGATTGTATGTAGATTCAAGTTGATGTGCACACCAAAATCAACAACTACATAATAACAAATTGCATTCATTTTCAAAATGGACACCCATGACGCTGATGGTTTAGACAACATGACGCTGATGGTTTAGATAACCAACACATAGAGCAAACTAACATGGGTTATGTCCTGACATAAAACACGTGTTAATCATATATCTGGATTATGCCTAATGCTTGTCCCTTCAAATGGCTCTGCCAACATCAACAACTTAGACACAGTAGCCTAATAGGTTAAATATTGTTTAAATTGTTTTGGTCATCGTACAATACCAGCCGCTTATTATATGAAATGGTTTTAGACAACCTAAAAATGCATCACCTAACATGTGTTAGTTTTTGGCATAATAACACGTGTTAATCAATTATCTGGGTTATGCGTATTGCATGTAGATTCAAGTTGATGTGCACACCAAAATCAACAACTTACATAATAACAAATTGCATTCATTTTCAAAATGGACACCCATGACGCTGATGGTTTAGACAGCCAACACATACAGCAAACTAACATGGTTAGGTTATGACATAAGTAACACGTGTTAATCATATATCTGGACTATGCCAACATCAACATCTTACATCATAACACTTAGCATTCATATTCAAAAGGGACACCATCAAGGTCACATAGTTTAAGTTTTTACATACCAAAGTGTTTAAACATCAAAAGCACTGAATAACCGACAAACATAGTTAGGCGGTGTTATGTACGTAACAAAGTAGGAATAGAAATTGTTACGTGTACATTACAAAATATCATTACAAACTATTGACCACTTTAATAAAATAAATCTAGTAATTCTTTAAATTGAATACAAAAAAGAAGACGTTATTCAAAAGTTTTTCTACATATTTTCTCGGCTTCCTGGGACTTCGTATGTTAACATAACCGGTGGGAGGTCTTCGTTATCAACTGCAAAACAATAGATGAGGTGTTAAACGGTGTGACCAACTCATCATCTAAACATACTAACAGAAGTAAACATGTTAACCCAGTAAGGCATCATCTATGATACTTCCAAAAATAACCAGTGTAGAACGTGAGACATATGTTAATACAAAAACGAAAATCCATGCAGAATATGTTAACACATGTTAAATACTAAAATCCAGATAACATGTGTTACCCAAACCATCATCTAACATACTAACATAAAAAATTGATTTAATGCATACTAAATTGAAAAATCTTGTGGAATCATGTGTTGCAAAATCATCATCTATGATACTTCCAAAAATAACTAGTGTAGAACGTGAGACACATGTTAATACAAAAACGAAAATCCATGCAGAATATGTTAACACATGTTAATACTAAATCATCTAACATACTAACATAAAAAACTGATTTAATGCATAAATTGAACATTCTTGTGGTGTCTTGTGTTGCCAAATCATCATCTATGATACTGGCAAAAATAAGCAGTGTAGAACATGGGGCACATGTTAACGTAAAAACGAAAATCCATGCAGAATATACTAACACATGTTAATACTAAAAATCCAGTTATATCGGGTATTAGGTGCAAAGTAGTAAAACATACCCATGCATAATAAGTTAACACATGTTATTACAAATATCAAGTTATATCGTGTATTATGTGCAAAGTAATAAAACAAACCTCAGAACAAATCATAATAAACATAAGTTATCAAAAACAAACTAGATATTAATATCAAAATAAAGCCAAAACATTTCAAAAATTACCCCAAATGTAGAATCTTTACTCCTTTTCACGGTGTCCCTTCCTCTTAACTTCATGAAATGGATCTATATAACAATCGGTTAAACTTGTTACAATAAATTATTTACACATTACATAGTGACTATACATAGCATAAACTGTAAACTGAAAAATAACACCAGTGAAAAACTATTACCTTCCATACATTCACAACCTAACATAAACAAAAAAATAATAAAAAAGGTTAACATAAGTTTTTTTTTTCATTCAAGCATTAGATCAAACACTTGGGGTGCAAACAAAACTATCTCCATACAATCACCATTAACTTCTAACATACTAACAGAAGTAACACATGTTAACCCAGTCAGGCATTTCATCAACACGTGGAGTGCATATATCCAAAACACTAAAAAGACATTATAAACAAAAAAAACAGAACTAGTGAAAAAGAATCTAATCAGCAACAAACAACAAGTAAAATACAACATTGCATTCTGCACTTAAATTAACACAAAAACAACAATAATATCCACTCAGGCATTTCATCAAACACATGGAGTGCATAAAATTTACTCAACCAATTTACCTATGATCTTTATGGTGGGTCAAACAATAAGAATATAGAGCATCAACACATCTTCAAAATAAAAAATGTTCACACATAGTCGCTGAAAAAAATCTAGCAACGAAACCAAAACAGAACACAAAGACAAAAACAAACCTAATAAAAAAATAAAACTCCAAAAAAGGGCAAAAAACAAAAAACACTAACCTCGATCCATGTTACGCACCTGGTACATCTTCATCAAGTGGGAAATTTTAATCAGAGAAAAAGAAAGAGATGGAGATATAATTATAGAAAAGAGAAAGGAAAAGAGAGATTGTACTTGGGATCTGCTCTGTTTACTGATGGTGGTGATGGTAAACGGTGGTGGTTAGGGTGGTCGATGGTGGTGTATATGGTAGGAGGTGGTGGTGGTGGTGGTAAACGGTGGTGGTTAGGGTGGTCGATGGTGGTGTATATGGTGGGAGATGGTTCGTCATCCTATAGAGAGAGAAAGATGAAGGTAGAGAGAGAGAGGTGGTGGTGGTAAACGGTGGTGGTTAGGGTGGTCGATGGTGGTGTATATGGTGGGAGGTGGTTCATCATCCTAGAGAGAGAGAGAGAGAGAGAGAGAGAGATGAAGGTAGAGAGAGAGGGGGTTGATAGTTTGAATCTGAATATGAAAAAAATAAAGAGAGAGGTACAAATATAGGGGAATGTGTAGCTGATATGACAAGTGGGAAAGACTTTGAGTGGTGACAAGTTGGCTAAGGGTGAATTTACTTTCCTACCCTTATAATGTTATAATATTGATTTTTGAGATAGGTGATGTGGCACAATTCTAGCCACATATAAGGTTTCTAAAGTTTTCTAGTTTAGGAAGGTTTTTCATAGATACTTATACTATATATATATATATAATATATATATATATATAATATATATATATATATATATATATATAATTGTCACTGCCCCTCTCAACCAATGAGGGAGGCTGACACTATTCACTCAACTCTAAATTAATAATAATAAAATAATAATAATAATAATAATAATAATAATAATTATAATAATACATATACTTGCATTAAAAAAATGATAAAAATGTAAAACTTTACGGTGTAATTTTTTACTTAATAAAAAACTATATAAAAGTTTTTGAGTTTAGAAAAGAAGAATAAAAAAGTTTCACAATTGTGACCTTTTTCCTTTCCTTTCGTTCCTATTAATCATTGGTTTTTCTCGATTAACAGTTTTCTTATAAATGTTGATCTTATTATTAGAATTGCCCGATTTGTAATATCGTAAATAATAAAATTGAATATCAAGTGGTAATTACTTTTTTAAATCGTGTACCATATATGTATCATATATATCGATTCTTGACAAATAAAAGTATAGAGACAAACATCATTTTTGCTTGTGAATACCAAAGGTACTCTATCGTGCTGGTTGTCCTTTCTATCTAAAATTGCTAGCCAAAAGTTATTTAACAACAAATTCATTTATTTTGATAATTGTCCCAAAATAGAAACAATATTACACAATGTTAGCTACCTAAAAAAGTAGGATCGTTTTCAACTAAACGATCCAAATACAAGAACCAATTAATATATAACAAGATCGATCTACATGACCGAATTGAACCATGAACCCATCAATTTTTTTTGGAACCAACCATAATAATATTGATGACTCGATCATTAGCTCACGCAGCCACTTCTATGGTGTGGTTAGGCACTTGAGGTTCAAGAACCAAATGATGATCATCAACAGTAACGTTGTTGTTCTCATTTGGTTTTGAAACAACCGGAAGCGAACGCATTAACGCGCTGAGCTTCACGACATCAATGATTTCTTGATCTTTATTTTCTTGGATTTTTTGTTCTTCGGTGGCGATGTTCTTTATTTCTAATCCAGTGGACACTTTTTCATCACAAACGGGCTTCTTGTTTTTGTATACAAAGTAAAGGATCATTTGGACAACACCAAAGGTGAATCCAAGTACGTTTGGAATCTGTAATAAATATTCAAAAAAAAAAAAAAAAATTAGTAACTACAAACAAATTAATTATCGAAAAAATATATTTATCTTTTAACTTACCGCAATGTTGAAGTCATGAAGAAGTAGACCATAAAAGAACCATGTAATAGCATTCAGGGTGAGAGCTACCGAGAGTAGAATAGGCATGTATTCCACACTTTTTGTTTTAATTACTTGTCTCTGCAAAATTGAAATAATAATTTATTATAACACTGATTATTGTTGTTATTGTTATTATATATTGTTATTTATATAATTTGCATGTATATATATATACACACACGTACCACAACGCCCAGGGGTGCAACAAAAACACATAGAGAGAATACGAGGCAAATCCATCCAACTATCATGACACGACTGGCTCCTTGAGCGAAAAGTTGAGTTAGGCCAACAATAAACCCGAATCCAACCACTATCATCAACACAATTAACTTTAGGCTTTCCATCTGCATACAATTGTATATGTTATATATATGTATCTCATATCTTTCAATAAATAAACTTAACTTAGTGTTTACTATTTTAAATTGCAAGAAGAAAAGATCATTGGTCGCGTACCCTAGCCTTCTTTGGTGCGTAGAAGAGGAAGAAGCAAATGTAGAAAGTTTGAATGAAGCACCCCACGGAATTAATGGTGATAAGAAGCATCGCGTTGGCCTTAAGCAACGCGTAATATATCCAAAGCATGGCGCTAAATAATCCCACAACATATGGCACAGATTGAAACCCTTCGGTAGATTTCTTTTTGTAAACTTTGTAAAACGTCGGTCTGCAATTTTAGTAACAAAAACGTTAGCCAAACTTAATTGAACATGTTTGTCAAGAAAATACAAAAGAAATATTTTGTAGTAATAAAGAGACTTACAATGGGGCAAGAAACACCATGAATGATACAGCATTGCCTACAACATATGTATGAACTAAATCGTTAGTAAAACAACATACAAAACTATATGAAAACCAAAGTTCAAATAAGTCATAAAATATTCAAAATGCATTAACCGAAGCCCACAAATTTAACCACTATATATATGGTTTTCCTTGCATCATAATGTCATATTATCATCATGCATATATATATATGTGTGTGTGTGTGTGTGTATATATATATATATATATAGAGAGAGAGAGAGAGAGAGAGAGAATGGGTGAGAGTTATATACCAAGAAGGCCAAAAGCAAGAGTAAGATGAGCAAAAGTTTCTGGAGTCATGTTCTCGATCTATCAAGTTTTCACACACACTCAACAAAAACAAAGAGATTCAGAGAAATGAAAAATATTATATTTCTCTCTCTTTCTCTCTAGCTCTTTGTCCTGACAAGTGGTGCACATAAAATGAATGAGTTAAGGGTTTATATAGGGCAAGGTTTGATGAGGGTGGTGGGGCATCTAATGAACACAGCCATGTTCCTTTAATTAAAAGTTTTAGGTGACAGTAAGAAGCGAAAATTGTTGTAAATATTGTGTGGACACATATAACAGGTGTCCATTGCTCGTTTCTTCTGATCTTTCCGTATATAATCACTCATCATTTCTAAACAGACCTTACTTTTGCTTTTTATTTTAACCAATTTATTTTCATTTTAAGTTCTAAAAGAACAAAAAGTATTTTGTTGATAGAAAGTTACTACTTTTGGATGGTTTTATTGGCCAATAGTTTTGTTCTGTTATGTTATTTAATAAAATCATTAAATTATTTATTTAGGAGCTATTTAAGTAAATCAAAGCATACACGATAAGTAATTTGAGATTATATGTAAGCTCTTATACATCTTTTAATTCTTTTCATACACTATAAATGAAATTTGTAATATGAGTTCTCAATCATCACTACTTTATATGGACATACTAGGCATGTGTCATTGTGTCAATATAAATATTTATACATTTTTTTTGTTGGGTTACACGTTTTATATTACCATTTCATAACCAAATTGTTTTTAGTAAACTATATATATAGTGTTTCGTATATTGAATCTTAATAAAAAATAAAGTAAGATTTGAAGTTTATTGTATGTATTGTTTAATATTAACATACAATAAGTTTACAAAGTTACGGAATTTCTCAACATCAAAAATATTTTTTAAGCAGTTATATTTTAAATAAAATTTGTTTACATTCAGCATTCATACCAGCCTATTGATACTTGTTCATAAATTTTAACAACCAAACTTGAGTTTTTTTTTAACGACTAATTATTTTGTCAACCACGGGATTTGATCCCTCACCATTTGAAAAGGCAAAACCTTATCCAACACCTTAATACCACCAAGCCAAAGGCCGGCCTTTTGGTAACCAAACTTGAGTTGTTATCTGAAAAAATATATTGTTGTAGACTAAGTTAATAAGCATGCATGTATAAATGGTTAATTACGGCATTTTCATATTTATTAAATCACCGAGTTACACAAACTAATTGCCAATGTGGGGTAGCTCAATTTATAAAGGGTTACGCATCAAGAAGGGATTTAATGTATTTAGTGTAAAATATAGTGGATTGAGTAATATTAGCCGTTAAAAAAAACAAAAATTAATTAAGACAAACAAGTATAGCGTATCTATTGTCTTCAAATTAATAAGATTTAATAGTATACGAGTAAAATATTGCATTTTCTTAACATTCAACAAATCCCAGCCAACAAGGTATACCATAGGCAAAAGGCCACATGCACCAACAATCGTAGACAATGCTGGTCACATGGTTCTTCATCGACTCTATAGCGAAACCCATCGTTGAAATACCCAATGTGGGAAAACCCTTGCTCGCGCATAACACTTTGTCAGATATATATGAAACTCTAACCGACGAATTCAACTAAAGAAAGTCACCGAAACAGTTAGAGCACCACCCATTTGATGTAAAATAATGTATTATTAATTAAATTCAAATCAAATAATCTTAAGAATCAAGAGAAAAGGAATTGTTTGACGTATTACTAATCACACAACAAAAAGTTGCTCAATATAGAATAGAAGAGAAGAGCATTTGATATTTCCTGTATGGTTGGCGACTAAAGTAATTGGTTTGCTAGATTAATTGGTAGTTAAACATGTTGGTGGCTGTAATATTAATTGCCGTGAAAAGAAAAATAAACGTGTTTAAAAGTACAGAGTAAAATAATAGATACTGTGAAAAGAAAAATCTTCTAAATTTTTTATCACCAACGATATTTGAGCAATCACCTCTTAGAAATATAAATTCTTATATAACACCTAAATACCACTAGGTCATTTGATACACAAAAATATTTAATTATCTATTTTTCTTTTATAACTGCCAAGTTACATTAAAATAGGTAGAGTTATTAACAAATTTGAAAGACAACAAAATACTAAGTTTTAAAAGTAGATACTTAGTATAACCCGTGTAATTTTTTTTATTTACAAAGTCTCAAGATCATTTCGATTTCCATGTATGGTAACATCATTTTTCATGTAACCTCGATCATTTCCTTTCACCTCAACTAAATATTCCATTACAACACCAACAAAAAATTAAAAACTTACTATATATCGTGAGCATTGTACCGAAGAACTCTACCAAAAAACAATGGGTAACAAAGAAAATAAAAGCAAACCGAACGCTCAAAGTTGTATCCTAAATCTTAGAAAGTTAAAACACATATATTAATTTAGAATAAATATAAAAAATAAAAACAACTTTATGTTATTTATATTAAACATACTTGTAGATTTTAAGATTCATATGCAGAGAACTATGTTTAAAATATAAACTTGCTTATTACATCCCATATTGCCTGCCAAATATACTTGCACATTTTGAGGCTCAAATTTGGTGATCGATTTATCATAAACTTTGATAAAAGAAAACAAAAACTTGCTTAATTATTACCTCCCAGTTTTAGGGTGGGTCATCCTTAACCAAGGTGGCACTCAAGATATTGTATCCTTGACAAGCCTTCATTCATAATAATATAAAGATGTATGTGTTGGACCAATACAATCTTGCCATTTCAGCACAACAATACAGACAATTTTAGTACTGTCTTATAGAGTGCTTTTGACTGAAATTTAAACATAATAAAACACGATAATTTTCTTGTGGTATACCATCCATTACTGATTACCCACTCTTTCGTCTCTCCTTGCCATGGTGCTTTGCTGATCTAAAGATAATTTCTCCACTCACACGTTTACACATTTCTGGAATCACTAAGTCACATTTTGAGATATTACCGTATTGCATATGCCAATACGGATGTTGTTCGGTCATTACTGATTTGATTTTTACGGACCTGATACTCATAGATCATAATACTATAATTTGATTTTACGGACCTGATACTCATAATACTATAATAGCTTATGATAAAAAATGTGTACAATAGTTTCATTACACAAAATCGTGTCTCGTAGCCCAAAAAATAAGGTTATGTTTTACAGCGATTGAAAACCATAGACATGATCCAATAATACCGACATTGTTTCCGATAATACGGGTACATGTACACGTGTTTACTCAGTATTTTCTTAGTTCGTAACAGCGCCGGTACGACACATGTACTTTACAGCCTACGATACAAAAGTATACCCTATTTGAATACAGAGTCGGTCCTGAGGATTCAAGTGCCTAGGCCGAGCCGAGAAAAAAATGCCCTTATGAATTATGTAAAAGAAATATTTTTTTTTTAAAACGAAGAGTAACGTTATAACAATAAACATAGCAAATATATAGTATTAGAATGACATACTATAATAGCTAAGCAATGATTTGTGAAGCTCTTCTAACATTTTTTTTAAACGACGATTGACTGTATTATTTTTTTTAAACACACATGTGTACACATGTATAATATAAAAAATGGCCCTTTCGAATTATGTGCCTCGCCCGGGGTGCGACTCGCCCACCCCAAAGCCGGCACTCTTTGAATAAAACTCTATTTTCAATAGAATTTATGCCTGAATGTTCAGATTAAAATATATACATAAGTGCGTATTACGTTAAGGCCAACAAACAAAAGTGATGAGAGGAAAATCAAATTAAATAAAAATTAAACTACATGTGTTAAAAATGTATATCATATGCAGCATAAGACTAAAATATAACATAAAAAAAGCCTACTGGTCAACCAACATAGTGTTTAAATTGATTAATATATAATATCAATAGTATAATAGTAGTAACACTAATAATAAACATAAAATAATAATAATAATAATAACAATAACAATAATAATACTAATGATAATAATAATATGTCATTAATTAACCAATTTTCAAGAAACGTCTTAAAAACATTATATTTTAAAAAATAGTGAAGTAATACATATCATAAATGATCTAAACCCTTACTTGCCCTACGTACTACAAACGTTAACGTTATATAATTATTGGTACTTAATGATTGAAAATATTTATATCTACATGAATGTTCATAATTCTTGATGATTCCACGTGTGTATGCATATGTACACAAGATTTCAAGATTTTTCAATCATACGAAGAATATTAAACGAAGCACGCAATCGAATTTAGAGGTTTAGTTCATTACACATGTACCAACATGCGCACACTATGTTAAAACAACTCAAACTAATACATTGCATTTATGAAACCATATGTTTCCACTCCGATGCAACTGGTAGAAAGTGAAGTTGGTAAATGGTAAAAGTATATTTTGCACAACCGATCCGCTCTAGAAATCTGGTCTTAGTACAAGACTAGGATGATGTATACTTTACAAGATGAGCCGAGCTGAGTAATAGCAAGCTTGGGATAAGCTCGGCTCAGAGTTGAACCCTAGCTGAAAATCTAAGCTCAAACTTTACTTGGTTATAAGACTCGAATTTGAAAAGAAAATTTAATACATAGCTTTAAAAGTTCAATTGTTTTAATATATCATTCAATGATTCAAAAGAGAGTATCCGAAATAAGTTTAATTTACTACATTACAAGCCAAAATCAAGTTCTACCATATACAAAATATGTTTCAAATTTCAGCGAATTTTCACAATGATGTGTGATCTTTGTCTACAAGGCCTTCAAATGTCAATGATGTTCCAAACCACAAACTACAATGGATCCTTTGTTGCGACGCTCACATAATTAAACTCCACTAGGCATTATTGTTAATTGTAATGAATCATTTAAAAATTATGAATGCTAGTGGTTGTTCTCAGTTTGCTATGGTCTAAATGCATGCGAATTCTTTGTGCAATTTTAAGTCATGACCATTGCTTTCCTCACATACCTTTTCTCTTGCCTTTTTTTTTATTGGTTAATATTCCACACCTTGTGGAGATTGCGAGCTAGCCGTTCTTCAAATTTAAAAAAACCATTACTGCAATAATTTATACTTTCTCTTAAAATAGGAAAACAACTATATATTTTTTCTTTTTCCTTTACATGATCAACTAAGAATAATTACATTTTAAATGGGAGATTTCTTGAGCTACAAGTCTAAAAAGTGATTGTTTGTGGTCAAGAGATAAAAGTGACTATTTATGGTGCACGACACGTTCTAAAGCAGTTTCCAATGAATCTTTTCAACTTGATTTGTTTTATTGCTTTTAAGTTATGTTTAAAAACTATTCCTAAGTTGGACTCTCACACATTCTCTTTGACCTTCTCACTTGGTAGTGTTGCATGTTGAAAGATACCCACATACATATTATTTCATGCGTGTCGTTATATATATTTAATTTCAGTGAACACATACCATGTTTTTTTAATTACTCATTATATTATAAATAATATATGTTTTCAATCCTTTTAATAATTAGTTGTTTGTAACAACTATATTTAAATTTTCTTCTCACCGTTTTTTTATAAATTTCGTTGAAAAAAACTTGTATTCAAAATAATTTATATTGGAAGCCGTAAAAAGTGCCGAAATAGCACCAGTACCGTGATGAAGCAAACAGATTTCGTCCAAACAATGTCAGTATCGGTATCAGTATTATCGAAACTAGTGGCAGTATTCGTTTTATAGTTTTCGATTGGTGGGAAACACATGTTGATGTCAATTTAGCATATCACAACTTTATTTGTTGTTGGTATTCATTTATAAGGTTTTAGTTTCGATATGAGTCGGTTGAGCCGCCACTACGCATGAACATAACCCACTAGTTGATTACATACAAAAAGTAGTGGCATAGCATTAACGTTTAATGTGTGCTCCGCCGCGAGTTTGTTGTTGGTATTCATTTCTATGGTTTTAGTTTCGATATGAGTCGGTTGAGCTGCCACTATGCATGGACATAACCCACTAGTTGATTACATACAAAAAGTAGTGGCATAGTATTAACGTTTAATGTGTGCTCCGCCGCGAGAAGAACATCTAGAAAATAACTATTTTCATCGGTCGATTTTGTAGTTAACCTAAAACTTATTTATGCTTTAACCCCTAGTCCCTATAAAGTAAAACTCTTATTGTTTCTTATAAGACTTGAGGGAGTGGGGCGGTTTTGGGGGGGCGGGAATCAAATGCCGGGCGGTAACACCGGCCCATGGGGCGGGGAAGGTGGGGCGGGGAGGGGGAGGCGGTGGGGGAAGCCGGGCGGGGGGCACTTGTGGAGGTGACGTGGCGGCTTTTCATTGGGTGTTTTTTTTTTCTTTTTTTTTTATTTAACTTTAACACAATATAATATTATTCCTTTCACCCCCCTTCCACTCCCCACAATTTTTTTCCCCCCCACATGGGTCCCACAAGTGCCACATGGCGCTTCACCCCCCTCATTCCCGCCCCTCCACTCCCTATAGTCTATAAAAGGCTAGAAGTCGAAATATTCTGAAGATTCACATGTATATATAAAAGTTAAAGCAGTACTTTTTAGTACAGAAAGGTTACATTATTGTGGTGACTACTTTTTTGTCAAGATCTGACAAAAAAAGGTGGTCTTAGTCTTCCGTGTGCTTAAATGCAAAGGTCGCAACTCGCTACCGTAGATTGCATGCAGTAAAAGGACGGTTGATAATCGATGGTCAATGGATGATGGTTATTGATTTGGAATAACTAAATATTATAATAGAAACCAACGGTTATGCTATTTCTTTGAAGAAAAAGTGTATTATAACATTATGTTTGGTGGGGGGAGGTGTATATAGGGTAAGGTAATTAGGTAAAAAGATGATAAAGAACTATTTTTGTTACAAAACATGATCTTGCAGACAACTCGGTGCCGAAAGCTTTATTTAAAGACAAAGGTTCTACAAGACTTAAGACAATTACAACTCTAAAACAACTGATCTGATCAAACAAACATATCACAAAATAAGAACTCCCTATCACTATTCTACTGGATTACAGACCAGACCACACTAATCTATTACAAGATCTGAGATAGATCTTATAATGAGACCAAAGATAACAATGATCGTCTTTAACAGAAACCCTAGAATGTGAGAGAGTATTCGAGAACAATACTAGAATATCAGAGAAGCAAAAGTGGTAAATGATCGAACACCGAAGCTATTTATAGCTGAGTTGTTGTGTTTCTTTGAGAGATCCAACGGCTAACAATGATCAGATCCAACGTTCCTCATTGATTGTGTAGCCACATCAGCACCGACCTCTTCAGTGGGCTACGAACTGGGCCAACAACATGGGCCACTCCTTCTGGACTCTATCAAGCAGGCTAGCACCTTCCCCTTTGGACCATAGCAAATGTGCCCAACCTACAAAAAAACCTTATGCAAAATAGAAAAACAAAATGTATATAAAATATAAAAAAAATAAAAAAGTTTTATATAAAAATTATATTGAAGTATCAAATTGTATATATAAATATTAACATTTTAATATTTTAACACCCTCCCTTAAGTTGATACTTCAAATGGGTCAAACATATGCAGAAATCTACACACAACTCATGTTGTTTTGGAAACAAACCTTTAGTGAGAACATCAACTGGTTGATGATCTGTATGAACTTTAACAGTTTATAGAAAACCTTAAGAAATTTGATCTCTTAAGAAAAATAAGTCAATTTCAAAATGTATGATTTTTTTCATGAAAAACATGGTTTGCAGCTATAGACAAAGCTGATGAGTTATCACAAGATAACCTCACAGGCAATTCAATTTTTAAACCCAATTCCTTAAGCAGGTTTGCAAGCCACATTAATTCACAAGTGGCAGCACACATAGCCCTGAACTCAGCTTCAGCTGATGATCTAGAAATAACTGACTGTTTTTTACTTTTCCAAGAGACTAAAGAATCTCCTAAGAAAATACAAAAACTAGTTATTGGCTTCCTAGTGTCAAGACATTTGCCCTAATCTAAGTCTGAATAGGCCAAAAGATTAAACTTAGAACTTTTACTTATCAAAATTCCCTTCCCTGGGCTTTCTTTAAGTATCTAAGTAATCTCAATGCTATTTTCATATGACCATTTGTGGGTTTATGCATATACTGACTTAGGAAATGCACAACATAAGCTATGTCAGGTCTAGTGTGAGACAAATAAATCAACTTGCCAACAAGCTTTTGATAACCAATTATAGAGTCGAAGACAATATTGTGCTCTTTACACACAGCAGTAATCACATGATTCTGCTCTATGGGACCATTAACAGGCTTAGACCCAATTAGACCATAGTCAGCAAGAAGTTCCAAACAATATTTCCTTTGAGATAAACAAATCCCACTGTTAGATCTAATAACGTCTATTCCCAAAAAATACTTCAACTCCCCAAGATCTTTTATCAAAAAACTTGTTTTTAAACATTCTTTAACTTTGTCAATTTCATCTTTATTGTTACCAGTTAAGACTATGTCATCTACATACACAAGTAAAAACAAAGTCACATCATTGGTAACCTTATAAAACAAAGAATAATCACATTTACTTTGTTTGAAACCTAGACTAGTTAACACATTCACAAGTTTTTAATTCCACATTCTGGGAGCCTGTTTTAAACCATACAATGACTTTTTTAACTTATAAACTCTTTTTCCATCATGTGAAAAATAACCATCAGGTAAAGCCATATAAACATCCTCATTTTAAACTACCATACAAAAAAGCATTGTTAACATCTAACTGAAACAATTACCAACCATTTTGAACAGCAATAGAAAGAACATTTCTAACAGTAACAAGTTTGACCACAGAAGAAAAAGTCTCCTCAAAATCAATCCCTTGTTTTTTACTAAATCCTTTGGCAACTAACCTTGCCTTATATCTTTCTATTTCTCCCGAGGACTTATATTTTATTTTATAAACCCACTTACACCCAACAACACTTCTATTCTTAGGAAGCTCAACTAGATCCCATGTATCATTTCTATGAAGAGCATCAATCTCTTCATTCATGGCTGTTATCCGATTAGGATCTTTAGCAGCCTCATGAAATGAAGTGGGTTCAACACTTTTATTCAGTCTATACACAAAACATTAGTATTCATTTGACAAACTAGAATAATTGACTACCCTTTTCTATACCATACTTGACCTTACCATCTAGGACATAATCTTTCAGGTTTCTAGGTAGTACAGACTCCCTAGCAGACCTTCTAGCATTAGTTTGTCCTATTTGATGATCAATATTGGATCCCTTAGAAAAGTCATTTGTGTTTTCATTTCCAGGTATCACATCCTCAACCCTATCAGTCATTCTATCCTTTTGACTAGGTTGTTGGGAACCAATCAAGCCTTCAAGTCTAGGATCAGAAAGGTCTGATTGCTGAGACCCATGTGTCTCTGAAACAACACTTTGTTGACCCATAAACTCATCATTGGGACCTTGAGGTTGTTGTTGCTCATAAGTTTCAAAAAAATTCATGAGTTGGAAAATCAAGTTGAATGTTTTCATTTAAAGAATCAAAAACAATTTTTTCTTTGAATGGAAAGACTTCTTCAAAAAAATTTACATCTCTTGAATGAAAAACAGTTTTGCTTTCCAAACTAAAAACCTTGTAACCTTCTTTTCAGTAGAGTATCCGATGAATACACATTTTTTCAGCTCTATTATTAAGTTTATTAGTTTCATTTAAAATAGTGCAAAAACATAAGCAACCAAACAACCTCAAATGATCTAAAAAGGGTTCAAATTTATGCACTACCTCATAGGGAGTCTTTCCACCTAGAACTGAAGAGGGATTCCTATTAATCAAGTATACAGCAGTTAGAATACACTCAGACCATAACTTTAAAGGTATGTTACTTTGAAAAATTAAAGCCCTAGCAACATTTAATAAAAGTCTATGCTTTCTCTCAGCAATACCATTCTATTGGGGTGTGTAGGCACAACTAGTTTGATGAATAATGCCTTTTGATTTGAAAAAAATATTTACTTGATTATTAACAAATTCAGTTCCATTGTCACTTCTGAAACACTTGACAATTTTTTTAAAGTGAGTTTCAATAATACTAACAAAATCTTGAATGTTTTGGAAAACTTCACTTTTACTTTTCATCAAACAGACCCAAACAGTCCTAGAGAAATCATCAACAATAGTAAGAAAGTATTTATATCCTTCCCTACTAGTGACTCTATATGGACCCGAAACATCCAGATGAACCAAGTCTCCTACTTCAGTAGATTTGTGTTCACTTATAGGAAAAGGTTCCCTGTGCTGTTTGGCCTTATGGCAAACCTCACATGGATCCATATGGTCTAAAGAACCTAGGTCCAATTTGTTTTTAAAAACCTTTAATGCATTTTCAGAAGGATGACCTAACTACTATGCCACAACTTGTCCTTTACAACACTATTATTACACACCTTAACAATAACCACAGAGATGCCACAAAAGTAAAGTCCATCAACTTGACTACGAGTCACCAGGACCTTCTTGGTGATTAAATCCTATATATAGCATTTATTTTCATCAAAACCAATGTACAATTTGTTATCCCTTGCAATTTTATGGACTGAGATCAGACTAACACATTATTCAGGGACAACAAACACATCCTTTAAAATAACATTTTTGGCTAATTTTAAATTACCAATTTTTGTAACAAGAGCATTAGTTCCATTTGGATGTTTCACCCTTATATTGAACTCAGACACATTAATACAATCAGTTAAATTACTATCATCCATTACCATATGTTGATTTGCCCCTGAATCAGTTATCCAACCCTTGATCCTTTTATTTTTATCATAACTTGCAAAACAATATACATGACTAATCATGGCACTGGCACAAAAAGGTATGCTAAGACTACCTGAAACATTGCAGCTTTGAAGATTCTCAGTTGACTTATCACCTAACAACTCAAAAGTCTGCTGATTTGATCACTGGTTAAAAGAATTAACAGTTAGATCGGAAGTATCAGCACTACTGTTATTAGTAACTACCTTCTTCCCTTGATTGCCTTTTGACTTCATACAGGAAGGATAACTAATGATTTCATAACATTTCTCTACAGTGTGACCAACCTTATTGCAATGTGTACACTTTAGATTTTGGTTAGCAACTTTATTATTCTTCTTAACTCAGGAGGTTGGACAGATTTAGAAAACAAGGCAAGTGACTAACTTCTTTTATTAGAACCAGTTGCATTTCTATGAGATTCCTCTCTAGAAATGACATTAAATGCTTCCTTTACAGAAGGCAGAGTATCTTTTATTTAAAGACTTATTATGACATTTTGATAAACATTATCCAACCCCATTAGAAATCGCATTAACCTAATCATGTTATTGAAATCATTGAAGTCTTTAGAAGCATTACAATTATAAGTAGGTAGTTGTAATATTTGATCCAACTGTTTCCACATAATATTCAGCTTGTGATAATATTCAGAAACAGGTGACCCACTTTGAGTAAAAGATTTTATTTTTTGATAAAGATCAAAGACAATAGAACCATCAATTTTATCATAGGTCTCTTTTAAATAATCCCAAACATCACTTGCATTCTTAGGAAAAACATGATCCATATAAAGTTCTTCACTAACAGAATTAAGAATCCAAGTTAGCACAATAGAATTACATCTATCCGACTGTCTAGTAAGAACCTCATCATTACCAGATTTTAAAAGGTTCTATTAATAAAGCCCCATTTGTTCTTAACTTGTTAATGTCACACCCGCCAAGGCGGAAACACGGGGATGCGACCTCGAAAGGTTTTCAAGCACAAGGTTCAAGCAACACACAAATTTATTTAAATAGTGCCATCATAGGATGGACATTGTCATAATATTATTGAAACCATCTCAACATTGTTTTAGGAAAATAAAGATTGTCTGAAATTCATGAAATTGAAACTACAACATTACAGGATTGACAAAACCATTCCATAGTGGTACCACCCGGTGCATGCTCGAACCCCTCTCTCAAACCTTCACTGCTCGTCATCAATTACCTGAAAAACATGCATGAAAGATTTGTCAACAATAATGTTGGTGAGTTCACAGGTTTGAATGTAACAAGTAAAACGTTTGTGTAATTCATGTATGACCAATCATAGGCTAGCTAAGCGAATGATTATTGTGCAAACCATGAGTCCGTAACCAAACCTCTTGACTGTTGTACCTCGTGCACTGTACACCAAAGACAATGTATGTATAGTAGAATACTAATACTCTTTTGTATGTAACCGGTTAGAGCGACTAACCAAGAGTGGGGGTGTCAACCCAATAGATCTATTGAAGTGTTCCATGGCTTTTGATAGCTAATGGTTACAATATAATGTAATGACGAGGACTGTTGAGATCTCATGAACCAATTGTCTCATGTTCCACATGGTAGTCAAGATATAATATACACACCAAATGATATTGTACTAGTTGTAACATGTTTTCCCCAAAATGTAAGAATAGTAAAATGGGGCCGTTGAAAAACTCATCTGATAGAGATATATGTGGTCTAGTGAAGCTAAAATATGAAGCAACTATCGTCCGGACAATGATTGCCCTATGATTATAGAGGACATAGTAAGTTACGCGTTCTTGTTTATCATACAAGTCGGACATCTGTTATTGTGAACCGTGTTATTAGATGTGGGTCATGTTCACTAGTAGATTATCATGTGGAGTGGACCCATATGGGCCCACGTATGGTTATGGGCCACATGTTATCTCCAATCTACCATGTGTGGTTGATTTATCATAAAAAACGAGTACTTTAACATATGTTTAGCCCTTAGTATGCCCAAGCTAGTGTTAACATGTGCTTTAGTCCAACTAACATATGTTGATATGTGGTAGCCAAAACCATCACATATTATGGCTTTGTGATTGATCATTTAGAGGACTAAACTCGGTTGATCTTAGCTTGTCAAGGTACCTTCGATCCATTACAAGGTATGTTAGTGTGTGATCGTGTAAGAAACCGATTATAACACCTTGGTTATAGGCTTTTATCTTAAAACATGAACTAAACAAGTTTTGTAAAAACCGATTCAAAGCCGATTAGTTATGTGAGGTTTTTTTATCCGAAAATGTTTCTAATTGCATAGCCGATTGTTTAACAATGATGTTTCCATGACAATGTGACCGATCATATATATAAATGGGACAATGTGTGCATTTTGCTTCTAAGTTTTAACTTGTGATTGCATTTATCCTAGCTGATTACTAACACTTATTGGAGGCCGATTATCATGATCAAAATGGCTTTGGTTTGGGTTCACAATAGGGCCGAGGAAACTAGAGATCATGGAGGGTTAGGACTTACCTCGAGTCTTGAGGATTACAAGTGAACCTTGGGACCATCGGATGCTTCCTATGGTTAGACTTTGGAGGGGTCCCATCGGATGCTTCCTATGGTTAGACTTTGGAGGGGTCGGTTGTGGTTTAGAGAGAGGTTAGGAAGGAGCCAGACCTTGTAAGGGTTCTTGGGTTTCTGTTGGTGCAATTTGGGTGTTCAAGAGGCTCCCTTTATATAGAGGTTGATCCATGTGGTGACAAAAACAATCTTGGCAAAGTGAAACACCTTGGATGAGGTTTATGATTGGTATTCATGTCATGACATGATGAAAGGCAAGCACCTTCGGCCGATTAAGATGAATTTAACAAGGAAGAGGCAAGTTATCATCTCTTGCGTTAACTCCACTTCTTGTCTTGATTCTAATTTGGTGTAATTATCATCATGCTCTAGCCTTTGATAAAGCTTTGGCCGATGCAATCCTTGAAGGAAAGGGACTTGTCTTTCTAGTAGGAAGTTTGTTTTGTTATGTGATAGTGATAGCTCTTTGCCTTCCTCAAAGCTGATTGGTAGTGGGTGGATTAGGAAAGTTCTAAGTGTAAGGAGGGGGCTTCTCTTAGTTGTCTTTACCCAAAACACGAAACTCCAAGACAACTATGTGTTGATAGGGACTTGACAAGTGTGTCATAGGGATGTTTCGGCTATTGTAAAACAAAAGGAAAGAGGCTTCCTAGTAATGACCATCATGATCCATAGGAAGGTGGTTGTACTTGGTTGTAGTTGCCATTTGTGGATACCTCTTGTCATGTGTGAAAAGGACTTAACATGTAAGCAATGATCAAGTGAATGTGATGTTTCTTGGCTCCTTAACTTTCGGCCGAATGGTATATCCAGAAGAAGAAAGGTTAGTTGTTGGTTATAAGGGGTAAAGAGTTGACTTACCCTTCTTGGTGAAAGTCTTGTATACATGTATCATGGTGACTCATGAATGATCTTCTTGAAGTTATAATATAAGTAGACAGATGAGGGAAATCGAGATATGTGTGTGGCATATATCTGTTGAGCACTTAATTGGCTTGATCATTCAATGCCAATTGTTTGTCACATGCATAACGGTGATTTGTTGAGTTTTTCTAAGTAACTCATGCTTCACTAGACTGGGGGGGTATTGTGTGTGCAAAATGTCTAATTATGCACATGACATGAAAATAATAAGTAAATGCGTACGGATGTTGACCTAGATCGTTGACTGTTGTCACAGTAAAGCTAGTTTTAAAGCATTTGCCCAAACCGTGTAATTCTCTGTCCCTTTAAATTTCATAGTAATAATACTCAGATTGCAGAATCACTAGGATGCAAGTATAATGGATCACTTGCATCCAATTTACTAATTAGAGTAACAGGAGGGTCAAGGTTAACAACAGGTCCAGGGTTTTGTGCAGCAGGTCCACCAGGTTAAGCATCACCCCTGATTGGACAACACACAAACAAACAGAGAACAAGCAGAATAAACACACAAACATGACCTTATAAGACGAAGCAGTGACAGAGGCCAGATTCCTGGTTCGTAACTCAAAGGGTTCCAGGACAAGCTTATCACATGAGTCTTTTCCTAAACACACTCGCTAATACCAATTAATAACAAAAAACCACCAACAATATTACCACAAAACAATCAGAGACAAACAAGAACAATAATATGAACACGTTGTCGGCTCAACTACCGGTCCAACTATCCCGGTCAAATAGCCTCTAAAACAGAAAAGAACAGGAGCAAAAAATAGAGGAAAGATCTCACTGGTTTCACCCAAGTTAGGGTTTCCAAGAACTCGTAGTGTTAAACCTTCACTTAGGGTTAAACACCAGAGAGCAACAATAGAAAGAATCCTTTCAATCCGTCCAAGAATCAATACAAGCCTTCTTTGGTTCCAAACCCTAGATTTGAAGAACCACCACATATCCACAACCAAGACTCGATGAAGCAGGAACTAGAGAGACCTTCCAATGATCAAGAACAACACAACGGAAACACGAACAAAAAACTAGAGCACAACTAGGGCTCTGATACCATGTTACAAAACATGGATCTTGCAGACAACTCGGTGCCGAAAGCTTTATTCAAAGACGAAGGTTCTACAAGACTTAAGACAATTACAACTCTAAAACAACTTATTCGATCAACAAACAGATCACAAAATAAGAACTCCCTATCACTATTCTACTGGATTACAGACCAGACCACACTAATCTATTACAAGATCTGAGATAGATTTTATAATGAGACCAACGATAACAATGATCGTCTTTAACAGAAACCCTAGAATGTGAGAGAGTATTCGAGAACAATACTGGAATATCAGAGAAGCAAAAGTGGTAAATGATCGAACACCGAAGCTATTTATAGCTGAGGTGTTGTGTTTCTTTGAGAGACCCAACGGCTGCCAATGATCAGATCCAACGTTCCTCATTGATTGTGTTTCTTTGGCACGGATCGCCACATCAACACCGACCTCTTCAGTGGGCTACGAACTGGGCCAACAGCATGGGCCACTCCTTCTGAACTCTATCAAGCAGGCCAACACCTTCCCTTTGGACCACAGCAAATGAGCCCAACCTACAAAAAAACCTTATGCAAAATATAAAAACAAAATGCACATAAAATATAAAAAATATAAAAAAGTTTTGTATAAAAACTATATTGAAGTATCAAATTGTATATATAGATATTAACATTTTAACATTTTGATGTTGGAGACATGCTTTAATATAATATTGTATTTTAGTTTTGAAAGGCTGCACATTTTTTTAGTGTAAAAAATGTTGTATCAAATACATATTATACGTATCAATATCATTTATTCACATCTAAATACAATGTTATATTTAATAGTACATACACTAGATATACATTAAAGAATACAACATAACTAGTATTTTCCTGACACGCGGCGGGTATCTAACTTGGGCTAGTTTGTTTAATAGGTTCGACCTAACCACTATAACACCCTTATTTTTGCATAAAGACTTGAGGTGTCAAAACGTACAATAATTCTTAAGTCAAAATATAGACCAACTAAAATCAAAACGAACAATAATTCTTACGTTAAAACATAGACCAACTGAATATGTAAAATATGAAAACATATTACTCATTTAAAAAAACTTTAAGTTTCGTACATAAAAATAAGCACGTGTGAGTGAAAATAATGTTTTTTTATTTACGTCAACACGTAGACCAGTTTAAAGCATACACAAAATAAGCATGAAAACGTAATATATTTTACCTGACTCATTTCCGAAAATTGCAAGTCAAACGTGAATTTATACCGACACACCACAAAAAAAACATGTGAGAAGATTGTTCTTTTTTAAGTAAAAGAATGAATATACTGAGATGAACTTGAAACGTTAGATTTTTAAGTAGATGAATGAAAATACGATGGTGCACTTGAAACGTTAGAAACTAAAGGGGGAAAACGATATTTCATAATAATTTTATAAATTGGGGGTGGGGGGGGGTGAAAATGTGCAATCTCAAAGTATGAGGGAGTGTTTATGTAAATTCAAAGTAAGGGAGACGCTTTTATGAAGTATAGGGCTAAAATGAAAAACCTAAAAGTATCAGGGTTGAACTTGTCGGTGAGAAACCCCACCAACATTGTCTTTAAGATAGATCTATTTTCCAAAGGGCTAAGAAAATGTATCTTCCCGTGAGATTGAACTTTAAAGCTTTAGAGTGGACATATGTGTAAATTTAAGAGTGTGTATTATTGTATTAGAGGTGTGGGGATATGGGTGGCTCTGAATGTGTGTGCGTGCGTATACGTACGTGTTTAATGAACCATAAGAACTTTATGTCAAACTTTTATGTATCGAATAAAAAATAGAAACGTTACACTTATGCTAATTGCTTAATTCTCTTCTTAAAACTAGTTCTCTATTAAACAAACGCGCATGTGTATACATATATGTGGGTTATAGTAAAAAGTCAGAGGTTCTAATAAGAAGAATAAAAAAAATAAGTAAGAAGAGTAAGAACAATATTTAGCCAATAAATGTGCAATCTCAAAGTATGAGGGAGTGCTTATTTAAATTCAAAGTAAGGGAGATGCTTTTATGATGTACAGGGCTAAAATGAAAAACCTATAAATATCAGGGTTGAACTTGTCGGTGAGAAACCCCACCAACATTGTCTTTAAGATAGATCTATTTTCCAAAGGGCTAAGAAAATGTATCTTCCCGTGAGATTGAATTTTTAGGTTTTAGAGTGGACATATGTGTAAATTTAAGAGAGTGTATTATTGTATTAGAGGTGTGGGGATATGGGTGGCTCTGAATGTGTGTGTGCGCGTATACGTAATTGTTTAATGAACCATAAGAATATTATGTCAAACTTTTATGTATCGAATAAAAAATAGAAACGTACACTTATGCTAATTGCTTATTTCTCTTCTTAAAATTAGTTCTCTATTAAACAAACGCGCATGTGTATACATATATGTGGGTTATAGTAAAAAGTCAGAGGTTCAAATAAGAAGAATTAAAAAAAATAAGTAAGATGAGTAAGAACAATATTTAGCCGATAAATATTTTTAGTTCTTATTAAATTATATTAGGGTGGGGTTCATGTAAAAAGGACATATTTTGTGAGAAGTGTGAGAATAATCAAGAATTGATATATAGGCATCATTTTTTGGACTTAGTCATGAAATTTTGAATTGTTTTGCTTAAAAAAATACCAAACATAACAATTAAAAACCCAAATCAAAATATTCTAGGCTTAAAACTTAAAACACTATACCAAGAAAGTTAAGCAGTGTGTTTTAAGTGTTATGTAATGTGTTTAGCTATATTTTATATTCCATGACAAATATATTGAATTGTGTTTTAAATTATTGTGTTTGGTGTTTTGTAGCCAAAACAATCAAATACATCATTCCTAAATCCAAAATATGATATGCCTACATGTCATTTCTTAATTCTTCTCACATTTCTCACAAAATATGTCATTTGTACACGAACCTAAACCTATGTAAATATATATAAACATTCTAAAAAAATAATTATATATACACTTTGTTTTAAAAATAATTATATGTATGTAAAGAAATATGTATATATAACTATAAAAAATTTCCCAATGGGATATTGGGTCTTGGATGGTCGCTACACCTTGCTCCTCCATGAGGCAATCCTGACCTTGACCTATACGGTATTTATAACCATGCATATTTAAAACACACAATTCTATAGTTAGTTCATATAACATGTGCGTGTTAATTAGCCGAGTTTGAACTTCTTTGCTATCAACTCATATTTTCCTTTCTTTGTGTAATTTAAAATAATTTAATTCAATATTTTAAATTATTATTCAAAAAATGGTGGCGTAGAGTAACTCTCCTGCATCCAAGGACAAAAGCTTTTATTTCAATAGAGTATGCTTTCTTCTTGCCGTTTACCTGCCGCTCACTTGTAATTCTTGTTGGTTTTTAATGAAATACTTGTGTTTCAACCAAAAAAAAATGTTTTAACCGATTTCATTATATTATCGATCTAATCTAACCTAAGTAATCGATTATAATCGTCAAGATGAATCCCAAAAGTCTCACGTATTTTGGTTTGTAGGATTTAATCCTAAGTTCTATTCATATCTTCTACAAGTCTCTTTTAGATTTTACTAACTAATGTCCATTCAGAAGAGAAAGTATAGAAGGACAATTGGTTAAAAAGCCTCCCATTTTAAGTTTTAATGACGTTGGTTACGTCGTCCACCACCTTAAGTGATATTATAGCTGTCATGACTACTTGGAAGCCGTCACCCAAAAACTATAAATGCGTTCTATCTCCATCATCACTTGTTGCTTTTGTAATATGATGAACACGACGTACGCTTTCAGATGCATCTAGCTGTCACGTTAAATAGTCCCAAATATCTAATCGTGGTACTTAGAATTAGGTTGGAGAGTGGGGGATTATATTTTATATGTATAAACTAGCATATGTGTACTTATTAAAATATAATACAATGATATGTTAATAATTATTTTGAGTGGAGTTGCAACCTTTAGCTTAGAGGTGACAGATAAAAATAGTTAAAAAAAATAACAAACTCATCAATACATCGAAAGTCGTTAGAGGTTGTTAGGTGCAATACAAATATAAAGATAGGAGACTTTTAATATAGTTAAAAGTAAAAACGGGATGAAATGATGCACTTTTACGTGGTAATGAGAGTTACGAAAAAAACTTGAGAGGAACGTTTACATAATGTTCTAAGGGAGGACGGGGCGCTTTGCGAGTAGATTCTTGCGGGTTCGAACTCACATGGCTACACCACCACCCTTTTCGGGTAGCCGTGTGCCTGTAGCGGGTACTTGCGTGGGTGAGGGAATACGATTATGTGAACAAATATGATTGGTGGGTGTGGGAGTACACTAGAGTAGCGTCCCGTCCACCCTTGTGTGTTCAAGTCAAAGCAAATAATACACATGTTATGTAAAAAATAGGTTATTCATTGAACGTTGCTCTTTCTATTGAATATACATTTCTTTGAATAAAGATGAGCAGATGCATTTTAACGAATTCAATGATTGAAATTGAATTCTTTTTGCTTTTAGTCTTTTAGACACCAAAAAGATATAAAAAGTCAATCATATGGTACCAAATATAACATAAACGTGTTAAATACTAGAGATACAAAACAAGTAAAATATATCTAAACGCTGTTCAAAACACTATTATATGATATTGATTGATGTATTTTATGAAAATTAATGTTTTCTTAATCAATGTTTCCTGTGTATTAATTAACAAGATATGAACTAGAAGTCTAGAATATAATTTATAGCTAGGGTAAGGGGTGTGGGGTAGCGCCCCAACACTCCCTCCTTCCATGAACAGAGGGTGCCAAAGAGGGTGTCTCCAAGCCCTTAACGGGCACTAACCTTTGAATACGGGGTCCCTTCCTATTCAACCGTTGGACGATGGCAATGTAAAAGAGATAATTTTTTCCTATTTTTCAGTGTTTAAATATATCTTAGCCTATAACGTTATACCCCACCATTGATCTTCTCTCAGAATCATAACTTTTCAACATTTTTTAAAAATCAACCTAAACGCTTTCAATCCAAACCACCCGTGTTTTGCAAACCGTTAACCGGATGATGAAGATACGAACCTGTATTATGTCAATCAAGCTATAAAACGAGCTCAATTATCGATTGGTAATGCCCCTACAATTTCGAAACCCACAATTCTGTCGAATTCCACAACGCTCTCAAATCCCATTATTGTCACAAAACCAACACTTCTTACAAAGCTCACAAATGTCGCAAAGTGTACCAAAGACCCAATTGACTTAAAAACATAGACACCATTGAAAGGAACCGAAAGAAGAACGTGCTCCAAATTGCGTGGAGTGTGGCTTGATGTTTCCAAAGATCATATAATTGGTAACAGTTTTTTTTTTCTCAAAGTATAATTATTTTTCCAACTACTTTTTTATTTATGATTTTTAAAAAGGTGCCGACCAAGAGTCAAAAATATTTCGAAGACGTATTCATGAAAAGTTCGCCGCTATGGACGCGGTGAATACCGTAGTAACGATTCGTTTTCCGAGAAGGGGACGTCGATGCATACAAAAATTAGCAATTTCAACAACATTTACAACCGTCTTGTGAACGAATGTACAAGAACTAGTGGTTCAAGTGACACCAACAATTATGACTCCCATCCGGTAGAGATGAAAGGTCGAAGCCGAACAACCTCCTCCACGTCTACATTTACAATGGATCCCGAGGTGAAATCGCACATTAAAGGTTTTGAAAACAAAATCTCTAGATTACTCTCGATTAAAGCACTAGAGGTTCAACATAAAAACAAACCACAATTAAAAATGCAAATGAAAAAAGATTTCGCCTTACTCGGAAAAACCTCTCGCATCTTTTGCAGGAGGAACGAGCGTTTTCGAGCGTCATAAATCAAGAATCCGAGCTAAACATGCCAACTTGGACTCGTTTTTTATTTATCTTTTAGTACTTTTTATTTTGTTTGTTTTTTTTTAATTTCATTTCTATTTTTTTATAATTTCATTTGTAATTATTTTTTTAATCTTTTTTGCTTGTTTTGTAATAAATATTAAAAACATGAATTAAATGACATTGAATAAAATAAAAATAAAAATAAATGATTGATTGGCTTTATTCCACAAGTGCTTAGTTAACGGTGATGAGATTAAAGCCCTCTCACTTTCTACATAGCGTTGATCTGACACATATGTGACGTTTTAAAGCCTTCCGGGCTTTCTTTTTTACACCCTAGCCTTACAAATGAACGTGTTTTTATTGTTTAATTAAATAATAGGGTTGTCAAAATAGTTATTGAGTTTTCAAAATACTTGAATCATACACTCTGATTAAAGTTGGAAACGCTAATCATTTAAAACTTTTATTGCCATCAACTTTGTAGCTACTTTACCTTAGAAATATATAAGAACAAAGGGGCTACGATCCTAGCTCTCAATCAATGGGTTCGGTACTTATATTTACGTTTATCTCAAACTGTCTAGTTTGTAATGTTGTTTCACTTGGGTGTCGTTTTTCCGAATCGGTTTGTAATGTTATCTGTCTTTTTAATTTGGGTCCTTTATTTGGGTCGGTTTGTAATGTTATCTCGTCTCGTCAAATTTCTTGCTAGTTGCGTTCATTTTAATAAAAATTTGCCATTTATTAAAAAAAAAAAAAAAAAAAAAAAAAAAAAAAAAAAAAAACTTGTATTCCTGATAAACAACTAGCGTTTTCATGAACCAATGCCTACCAAATTGAACTAAAGTAGCCTTTAGTACACCATGAAATTTGACACCACGTCCATCCAAACAAAGACAAACTTCTACTACCTTCACACCAATGAAAATAAAATCAAATCATTTATAGGTTATTATCACTTTTTGCAATATTTATTTGCAAGTCAATGTCAAAGTACGTAAGAAAGTTATGACCAAGAAATACGTGAACGTGAATAAATGTTGTATATATACTATACGTATGTCCATGTCCATCAAACAAAGACACGCTTCTACTACCTTCACACCAATGGAAATAAAAACAAATCATTTCTATATATAGGTGCTAATCACTTTTTATGATATTTGTAAGTCAATGTCAAAGTAAGAAAATCATGACCAAGAAATATGTTATTAAATTTTGTATATATACATATCATCACATATGTATTGAGTGCACAAACTTAACTCATTTTTTTATGAGAATAAAATAGATACCTGAAAAATGAGCCATGTTTATATATTCCTAAGTCATTTATGAAAATACATACATATGTATACGTGAATATATATAGTAGATAACTAGATACATTATATAATTTTGTATATTTTATGACTACGTATATATATAATTTAATGTGATACCTTTAAAGCATAAAACCAAAACCAAAAACACTATTTTTTTTTTTTTTTGAATTGATTTTTGGAGTTAAAAACACATGACTACGTAGACATGTTGGCTGTTTTGTCTATATTGATGATTGATTGAACAATCCAGCGAATAAAACATACGGAAGCAGAATCAAACATCAGAAGATGCCCGTTTGACTATATGGTAGCTACGTACAAATATGACACCGAACACGTATGAATAATGCTGAAACTCAAACTGTATTTACACCATTGTTCTAAACTTCTAATCAACAGTGGTTGCATGCCCGGCCTGCTCAAATGGTGAAGACAACTGGCAAGAGGCCAAGAGATAGAGATGATGAGAACCACTGCAAACATATGTGGTGCTAGTGAGGATAACTGGGACATCAGAACATTGACATTAGGCTTTCATTTCACACTAGCTAACATTGGAACTAGCTTCGTGAATTATGGTATTTTTGTAACTATTTCATACTTGACCAGATAGACTATTACAAGTTACATAACCGGTTTGGTTGAATCCATTCAAACTTTTTAACGGTTAACGTTTATTTAATAAACGTTAACTATTAGTGTTTACTTTCTATCCTTGTGTATCTTATTTACATAAATTAAATACCATTAAACTAATTTGTTCATGATATTTTTTTAGAATGAATTCCTTTTTAAGTCTCTAGGTTATGTTGGTTTTAACTATTTGTATACAATATTTTCATTTTTAACATTCTGTGCACCTAGTTGATAATTCTATAACCATTTAAATCCGATTTTCTAACACGTTAACCAAGTCAGTTAACTCCTTATAAAAAGACTAAAATACCCCAATTTAGATCTCCACCATTTCATCTGCATCTCTCTCCCCTTTTTCTCTCTTTGCAGACAACCACCATCACTATAACAACCATACACCACCACCACCACCATCCTTTTCTAATCGAAACAAGAAGTTGTACAACAAAGTTTATTTAACAGTCAAAATCGAAAAAAAGAAGCAAGGTAAAAATTAGACCACAACCATTGTCAGATAAAACCACCAAATTGTCGGACCAGTCTTGCAACTGAAACCGACCCAAATACCTGTTGAAATCACCACTCTCGGTCAAGAAGCCAAAGGTGTTAGAGGTTTAATCGACGGATGAGTGTCAGATCTGAATCAACTTAAGAGCTATGGTGCAGTGGTAGTCAGGTAGGGGGAGATTGTGTGGTGATGCGGTGTGTGCAGCGGTGGTGAGGTGGAGTGGGGGTGGCTGTGAATGTGCAGGCGTGTGTGAGAGAGGGAGAGATAGAGAGAGATGGAGAGAGAGAGAATGAGAGAGGGGAAGGTTTGTGTGTTTGTGATACAGTGGTGGAGATACGGAAGTGTTGAGGCGGAGTGTGGTGGGGGTGGTCGTGGGTGTGCAGGTGTGTATGACAGAGAGAAGGAGAGAATGAAAGAGAGGGGGAGGTGTGTGCAGGTATGTGTGTGCGTTTGTGGTACCGTGGTGGAGATGCGGTGGTGGTGAGGCGGAGTGGGGTGGGGTGGGGGTAGTCTTGGGTGTGCAGTGGGGGGGTGTGTGTGTGTGTGTGCGAGGGAGAGAGAGGTATGCAGGTTTGTGTGTGTGTAATATATAATATTTATTTATATTTATTTATATTTATTTATTTATATATTATTAAAACTTGTGCATTAAAGACTTGTTCCTGATACATTATGCATTAAAGAGTTATACCTAGAGGTAAAATGACTGAAATACCCTTATACTTAACTGACTTGGTTAACGGTGTTAGAAAGTTGGATTCAAATGGTTATAGAATTATCAACTAGGTACTCAGAATGTTAAAAATGGAAATATGTACTCAAGTAGTTAAAACCAACATAACATAGGAATTCACTCTGTTTTTTAACTTATAAATATTTACCTACATATACATGCGTAGGTTATGATTGGATAGATGAAAAGTGTAGGGTATTAAAGAAAAAATGATAAAAGAAGAAAAATGTAGGGTATCAAAGTCAAAATAAAAAAGTGTTAAAGGTTAAAAGCAATGTTTTTAGAACCGGACCGGACGTCAAACCGGCCTGCTTACCGGTTCACTGGCTGGACCGGTCGGATCGGTCGGACCGGATTAAGAACGGACAACGTTTTAAATATTATAAATATATATATAATTCATAAAATTAAAAAATATAAAACTTCACAAAAAAACCATAAAAATTAGAAAACAAATACCATTAAGTCATAAAGTAAATTCTGACTTGAACTTTACCAAACTCTTCACCTTCAACAATCTGACTTTAGCTTTAACTTTACCAAACCTTCATCTTCCTCCTTCATAGTAATCTTCATCGTTCATCTTCTTTCATCTTCATCAATCATCATCTTTGATATTCATCAATCATCATCGTTCATCTACTTCATCAATCATCTCCATTGCAGGTTTATTTCAATCTTCTCATAATCATCATCATGATGGATTGTATATTTTTATAATAAAGAAAAAAAACAAACCGGTCTTATCCAAAACTGAGCGGTTCCCGGTCCCCGGTCCAACCGGACGAGTCAGTGCAGAGGCGGTCCTATAGGGCGACCCGGGCCGGCGTGGCCTCCGGATCCCGATCCGACCGGTCGAACCGGCCGGTCCGGGTTTAAAAACCTTGGTTAAAAGTAAAAAAAAAATAGATAAAGAAGAAAAAATATTGTAAAATGTTAACAAAGCACAATGTTCAATAATTAATGCATAAATAAGTTGGTGTATGTAAATATATATATATATAGGATGGTGTTAGGATACAAAGGCCATATTTCGTGTGAAGTGTGAGAAGGATTAAAAATTGATATGTATGATCATTTTTTGGACTTAGTCATGATGTTTTGGATTGTTTAGGCTAAAATAACACAAAACATAATAATTAAAAACACAAAACATGTGTTTTAGGCTTGAGAACTTATAACACAATGCCAAGAACATTTGTTTTAAATGGTTGTGTTTTAGTTGTGTGTTTTAGCTATGTTTTAAATTCCATGACTATAATACATTGCATTGTATTTTAAATTGTTGTGTTTAGGGTTTTTCTAGCAAAAACAACCCAAAACATCATACCTAAATGCAAAACATGATGTCTATATGTAAATTCTTGATCATTCTCACATTTCTCACGAAATATGGCATTTATACCCGAACCATTACCTATATATATATGTGTGTGTGTGTGTGTGTGTGTATATATATGGAAAGGGTAAAATGAAAACATGATTGAGTTTGAAGAATAGGAGGAGCTCACTTTATAATCACACACTTATTTTATTCAAGAATGATTGTGTGGTTGTAAATTAAAACATAATAAAATATTGAATAAAAAATTAAAAGTCAACATTGGTGTGCTGGTTTTTTTACACCAGTGTAAAACCATCGATTTTTTTTTCATTTTTTTTACGATGGGGTTACCAGTTTTTACCTCAGTGTGTAATTTTTTTTAAATTCACATTTTACGTTAGAGTTCCCCTGTTCTTCCAACTCAACCTTGTTTTCAAAGTAACTTAATCATATATATATAGTGGGGAGTTCAAATGAGAAGAAAATGTTTTGTAGGAAGAAAAATAGCAAATTCTAACCAATATGAAGCTTTCATTTAATAATTGTATTGAATGTTAGATTGATTATTATTTTTTTGTAACCCCTCTAAACTAGTTAAATAAATGAAACTCATAATTCATTTTTAAAATATATTCTTCCTAATTAAACCTTATTTGAGTGTAGGATAACTTCGATATGTGTAGGATATATGTAGGATGAATTTTTATTTGTGTATGATAAACGTATCATAATTTCGATATGTGTAGGATAAACATATGATAATTTCGATATATGCAGAATGTACATTTATATGTGTAAGATAAATTCGATAATGTGTAGGATAAAGTGTTATAATAACTAATTAATTAGATAAATGATAATTAATGTTAGAAGAGTTAAACTATTTAATGTTTAACCATTATGTAACTTCTTCTTTTTGTTCTCAGTTGAAGTTTCTTTTCACTCGATCCCCTACATATATATATATATATATATATATATTAGAGAAAGTATATTATGGGGAATGATCATTTGAGAAAAAATTTAATGTGAGAAGAAAAAGAACAAATGACATAATAATCAAACATTAAATAATTCATTTCTTCTAACATTAATTATTCTTATCTTTAATTAATTAGTCAAAAACACTTTCCTACACATATCACAAGTCATCCTACACATATTCATATTCACCCTACACATAACGATATTCATCCTACACATTGAAATTCACCATTCATTTATCTTACATATCTCGAAAGTAATCCTACACATATTGAAGTTCATCCTAAATGCATCCTACATTTGTTTTGTAAGGAAATATTTTAAAAAAGAGTTATGAGTTTCATTTATTAAACTAGTTTTAGGGAGTTACAAACATTAATATAAAGCCAATTAGAACATTTTTAATGGTTTAATCTTGTTTTTTTTACAAGAAATTTTCTTCTCATTTGAACTTTCCACTCTATGTTAATGTATCTCTGAAAATTGTTCACCCCTAATTTTTAAATTACGCTCAACAATTTGTTTACACATATTCAAATGGTAAAAACTTACAAATGTTGAAATGGTAAAATTACACATGTGACTTTTTAATATATATATATATATATATATAGGGTGAAGTTTCTGTATAAAGATCATATTTCGTGAGAAGTGTGAGAATAATTAAAAATTAATATGTAAGCATCATTTTTTGAACTTAGTCATGATTTTTTGAATTGTTTTGCCTAAAAAACACCAAACATAATAACTAAAAACAGAAAAACAACGTATTTTAGGCTTAAAACTTAAAACACCATGCTAAGAACATTAAGCAGTGTGTTTTAAGTATTAAGTAGTGTGTTTTAGTTGTTTTTTTTAATTTAATGACTATAACACATTGCAGTGTGTTTTAGATTGTTGTGTTTGGTGTTTTTCAAGTTAAAACAACGTAAAACATCATTCCTAAATCCAAAACATGATGCCTACATTCCAATTCTTAATATTTTCACACTTCTCACGAAATATGTCCTTTGTATAGGAACCTAAACCTATATATATATATATATATATATATATGGGAAGGGATATATGGAAAACCCTCCTAAACTAGAAAACCTTGGAAACTCAATCTTAACCCTTCATTTGATTAGATCAATGGCTTACATCAACTTTGGTGACTTTATGGAGAGAGAAACAATATAATATTATGGAAAGGTACTAATAAGGGCATTTTGGGTAAATTGCTTATGACACCCTCTCTCTCTCTCTATCAATCAACGTCACCTTCTCTCCTCTCTCCTCTTTTTCTCTTCTTTCTTCTTTCTTCTTTCTTCTTTCTTCTTCTTCTTCAAAGAGACCTGCAACTTTTTCTTTCTTCTTTCTTCTTTCTTCTTCTTCTCCACAACCAAACCCACCCATCATCCCCAAAAGTTAAAACCTAGTTTCTTCTCAACATCTCCATGCTCCGTTCCCCTGTTTCTTTGACAGTACACCGCCGTCATCTTCATCAATCCATAGCCTGATCATCATCATCATCATCAAACCTTCCTCCATGTTACGTCGGCGACAGAAGCGTCTCTCTTCAAAGAGGTAATAGGGTTTTTTCCAGGCTTTTAAACCAATTAGGCGTTGCCCTGTTTTCGCATTTTTTTTACTTTTATTTTCGTGTGTTTGATGGGTTTTTACTTTTAAAAAAAAGGGTTATTAGTATGGCTTATTATAAAAAAAAAAAAAATTGTGTGTTTGATGGCTTCCCTTGTTTGTTGGTTTGATGGTTTTTGTATAGTAACAAAAAACAGAGTAAAATTCTAAAACTTGTTGGGTTCCACTGTTAATAGGGTTTTTTTTTTGTATTGAAACGAGTCTATGTTCCCGTGTTTGTGTGTTTGATGATGTTTCTGTTTTGTTGATGCAAGCAGGAAGTCCCGGAAGTCAGTGAAGCGGGTGTCAGGTTTTTTCTATACATGCTCTTGTTCGTGTTGTCAGATGCTTAGTGTAGTACCTTGGTGTAGTTTATTTATATTTATTTTACTTACTGTTAATATTTGTGTATTTTTTTAACTTAACACGTGTTAACTGTTTTGCTTTCCTTATAATTTGATGACTCTGATTTGAATACACCAATTGCGAGATTCAAGAATAAAAAAACAAGTATATTAAAACAGAAGTGCTTGTGTATTTTTTTACTTAACACGTGTTAACCGTTTTTCTTCGAATAATGTTTTTACTTAACACGTGTTAGCCTGTTGAAGGCAAAACGCCAAGTATAAGATTGTGCCAGATTGTAAGACTTTGTCAATTTGGGTGTTTCATCTAACAAGTGTTAGAAAACTGCGTATAACAAGTGTTAGAAAACTTTTTTGACTCAGGTCCGGATTTCATTGCTTCGGGCAAACGGCTGCCAACAATGGACGACGATCTATTTACTGCACCGTGTGACTTGCCACGGATACTAAAGTCTTAACTGTTGAAGATTATGCTTATGATGGTCCAAGTTGGAGTGTTGGTTTGACACAAATGGATGTCTATGTGAATGCAACACAAATAGGTTTGTTTGTTTTTTTATCCACTCAATTTAAAGAAAACAAATGTTAATTTTGACATTAAAAAACTGAATCTTCTCTGAAATACTATAACTGGTGTTAACGAACATTGTACTGGTTCAGAAGGTGTTGGTAAAGATACAACTGGGACAAGACAAGGTATGTAAAGCATATAGTTTGGTAATGTTGCTAACCTGTGTTAGTTAACATATAACAAGTGTTAATATATGTTTAACAAGTGTTAATCACAACTGTTTTTTCCAGAAGGATATGTTGGTGAAATATATGGATGACGTAAAGCATCCAAAGGCTGAGGTAATCAATGCGCTAAGGATACATAGGGAGAAGATTGATCGGGTGACACGCAACAACGTTGACGATTGTGGGGTCTTTTTGATGCGCCATATGGAAAAGTTCATGGCAAAGGGCGAACGTTTCAATCCCGGGTTTAGTATAAATGGCTCGAAGAAATTAGGAGAGGTGAGGAGGCTACGGAAGAAGGTCGCAGCACATATCCTACAGTCTACGACGATCCTTTTGAAGGGAAAGGTTGAAGCAGCGTGTCGTGTATTATTAAGGAACCGCTTTAGTGTTTGCCGTGTATTATTAACCTCTGTTTAAGTGCCGTGCTATTATTAGTTATGTGTGTGTATAACTAACATGTTGTACTTCAATAACTTGTGGTATTTTGAAACATGGTTTGACGCATAAAAAGCGGATAATAATTAACATTTGTTACCATATCCTACATGTTCGTTTTGACACAGTAGCCTATTAGGTTAAATAATGTTTAAATTGTTTTGGTCATCGTACAAATACCAGCCGCTTATTATATGAAATGGTTTTAGACACCCAAAAAATGCATCACCTAACATGTGTTAGTTTCTTGCATAAGTAACACGTGTTAATCAATTATGTTGGTTATGCGGATTGTATGTAGATTCAAGTTGATGTGCACACCAAAATCAACAACTTACATAATAACAAATTGCATTCATTTTCAAAATGGACACCCATGACGCTGATGGTTTAGACAACATGACGCTGATGGTTTAGATAACCAACACATAGAGCAAACTAACATGGGTTATGTCCTGACATAAGTAACACGTGTTAATCATATATCTGGATTATGCCTAATGCTTGTCCCTTCAAATGGCTCTGCCAACATCAACAACTTAGACACAGTAGCCTAATAGGTTAAATATTGTTTAAATTGTTTTGGTCATCGTACAATACCAGCCGCTTATTATATGAAATGGTTTTAGACAACCTAAAAATGCATCACCTAACATGTGTTAGTTTTTGGCATAAGTAACACGTGTTAATCAATTATCTGGGTTATGCGTATTGCATGTAGATTCAAGTTGATGTGCACACCAAAATCAACAACTTACATAATAACAAATTGCATTCATTTTCAAAATGGACACCCATGACGCTGATGGTTTAGACAGCCAACACATACAGCAAACTAACATGGGTTAGGTTATGACATAAGTAACACGTGTTAATCATATATCTGGACTATGCCAACATCAACATCTTACATCATAACACTTAGCATTCATATTCAAAAGGGACACCATCAAGGTCACATAGTTTAAGTTTTACATACCAAAGTGTTTAAACATCAAAAGCACTGAATAACCGACAAACATAGTTAGGCGGTGTTATGTACGTAACAAAGTAGGAATAGAAATTGTTACGTGTACATTACAAAAGTATCATTACAAACTATTGACCACTTTAATAAAATAAATCTAGTAATTCTTTAAATTGAATACAAAAAAGAAGACGTTATTCAAAAGTTTTTCTACATATTTTCTCGGCTTCCTTGGACTTCGTATGTTAACATAACCGGTGGGAGGTCTTCGTTATCAACTGCAAAACAATAGATGAGGTGTTAAACGGTGTGACCAACTCATCATCTAAACATACTAACAGAAGTAAACATGTTAACCCAGTCAGGCATCATCTATGATACTTCCAAAAATAACCAGTGTAGAACGTGAGACATATGTTAATACAAAAACGAAAATCCATGCAGAATATGTTAACACATGTTAAATACTAAAATCCAGATAACATGTGTTACCCAAACCATCATCTAACATACTAACATAAAAAATTGATTTAATGCATACTAAATTGAAAAATCTTGTGGAATCATGTGTTGCAAAATCATCATCTATGATACTTCCAAAAATAACCAGTGTAGAACGTGAGACACATGTTAATACAAAAACGAAAATCCATGCAGAATATGTTAACACATGTTAATACTAAAATCATCTAACATACTAACATAAAAAACTGATTTAATGCATAAATTGAACATTCTTGTGGTGTCTTGTGTTGCCAAATCATCATCTATGATACTGGCAAAAATAAGCAGTGTAGAACATGGGGCACATGTTAACGTAAAAACGAAAATCCATGCAGAATATACTAACACATGTTAATACTAAAAATCCAGTTATATCGGGTATTAGGTGCAAAGTAGTAAAACATACCCATGCATAATAAGTTAACACATGTTATTACAAATATCAAGTTATATCGTGTATTATGTGGCAAAGTAATAAAACAAACCTCAGAACAAATCATAATAAACATAAGTTATCAAAAACAAACTAGATATTAATATCAAAATAAAGCCAAAACATTTCAAAAATTACCCAAAAAGTAGAATCTTTACCTCCTTTTCACGGTGTCCCTTCCTCTTAACTTCATGAAATGGATCTATATAACAATCGGTTAAACTTGTTACAATAAATTATTTACACATTACATAGTGACTATACATAGCATAAACTGTAAACTGAAAAATAACACCAGTGAAAAACTATTACCTTCCATACATTCACAACCTAACATAAACAAAAAAATAATAAAAAAGGTTAACATAAGTTTTTTTTTCATTCAAGCATTAGATCAAACACTTGGGGTGCAAACAAAACTATCTCCATACAATCACCATTAACTTCTAACATACTAACAGAAGTAACACATGTTAACCCAGTCAGGCATTTCATCAAACACGTGGAGTGCATATATCCAAAACACTAAAAAGACATTATAAACAAAAAAAACAGAACTAGTGAAAAAGAATCTAATCAGCAACAAACAACAAGTAAAATACAACATTGCATTCTGCACTTAAATTAACACAAAAACAACAATAATATCCACTCAGGCATTTCATCAAACACATGGAGTGCATAAAATTTACTCAACCAATTTACCTATGATCTTTATGGTGGGTCAAACAATAAGAATATAGAGCATCAACACAGCTTCAAAATAAAAAATGTTCACACATAGACGCTGAAAAAAATCTAGCAACGAAACCAAAACAGAACACAAAGACAAAAACAAACCTAATAAAAAAATAAAACTCCAAAAAGGGCAAAAAACAAAAAACACTAACCTCGATCCATGTTACGCACCTGGTACATCTTCATCAAGTGGGAAATTTTAATCAGAGAAAAAGAAAGAGATGGAGATATAATTATAGAAAAGAGAAAGGAAAAGAGAGATTGTACTTGGGATCTGCTCTGTTTACTGATGGTGGTGATGGTAAACGGTGGTGGTTAGGTGGTCGATGGTGGTGTATATGGTAGGAGGTGGTGGTGGTGGTGGTAAACGGTGGTGGTTAGGGTGGTCGATGGTGGTGTATATGGTGGGAGATGGTTCGTCATCCTATAGAGAGAGAAAGATGAAGGTAGAGAGAGAGGTGGTGGTGGTAAACGGTGGTGGTTAGGGTGGTCGATGGTGGTGTATATGGTGGGAGGTGGTTCATCATCCTAGAGAGAGAGAGAGAGAGAGAGATGAAGGTAGAGAGAGAGGGGGTTGATAGTTTGAATCTGAATATGAAAAAAATAAAGAGAGAGGTACAAATATAGGGGAATGTGTAGCTGATATGACAAGTGGGAAAGACTTTGAGTGGTGACAAGTTGGCTAAGGGTGAATTTACTTTCCTACCCTTATAATGTTATAATATTGATTTTTGAGATAGGTGATGTGGCACAATTCTAGCCACATATAAGGTTTCTAAAGTTTTCTAGTTTAGGAAGGTTTTTCATAGATACTTATACTATATATATATATATATATATATACCCATGTATAACGATTAGAGAGGGGACACATGGTACTTGGTGAGGCTATCCTCACCCTTAAATTCCGGCCACAAATTTTTGGTTATAAATAACCCAATATTTATTAGTTTATATTTTTTTATCTTTATCTTTATTATTACTTTACTATATAATAAATAAAAATTTTATGATTATCTTATTTTTCTCTCATATGAAATAATATTATTAAATCATAATTTCACGTTTATCTCTTATTTATTTAATAGTTATTTTCTTTACTAATTCTTTTTAAATTTCCGCTTATTAAAAACATTTAATATTTTGTTGCTCAAAAAAGCCACACTTTCAAGATCACCGCTTCAATCACGTACTGCAATGTTTTCTTCTGCCCTTGCACCTCATTCAAACATACGTTCTCTCTTTAATGTACATTTTTATTCTTATTCACATGATTAATATTGTTGTTTTCTCATATTATGGTAAATTAATTTATATACGAAATTGTAGCACATATTTTATTTTTATATTAGATTTATCTATCCGAGGAAAATCCCAAAATATAACTAGTAAAACATACATAAATTTAAACATGTAACTTATTTTCGAATTTTTTAATGATGTATTCTAATAATAATTGTAGTGTGAAAAGAGTTTTAGGATGTTTTAATCAGACCATATGTAGTGGGGGGCTTTATTTATAAAGCCCATCTTTCTGATTATTCCACGTGGCAGCTGAGTCAGCATGGAGAGATAAAGTGAAAAAGGGGTGTAGTGGTAAGGGCTTTATTTATAAAGCCCCTGTTTCTGATTGGTTGATTATTTTATTATTTTTTTAATCTTTTAACTCAAAATAATTAAAATAAAAGACAAATAAATATAAAAAAATTACAAATAATATTAAAAACACACAACTGATATTAAAAAAAATTACAACTAATATTAAAAAAAAAAGTTACACACTTCCTAAATTACTTATTTAAACACTAGATAATTCCTAAATTACTTATTTAATCCTAATTTTCTCCACTATGGAGAGTAGTTGTCCCAGTCCTCGAGTGTGTAGTACTCGGGGGACACGGAACGTGAGCTATCCCGTCCATCGGATCTCGCATCCGAGGGGATCCAGCAGTACTCACGAGGAGGGGTAGGTCGGCTCCAGAGGCGTTCCTCCTCCTCAATTTCCCTGAGGGCTTCCAAGTCCTCTTCAGTTGGCTCCCCTCGTTGACGGGGTGGAGTAGTCTGGTGGTAGGGGGTGGGGATAGTCTGGTGGTGGGGGGTGGGGATAGTCTGGTGACAGGGAGTGGGGGTTGGGGGTTGGTGGTACAGCAGCAGCAGTCCGGGGGGTGGGTGCCGAAAACTTTATTCGGTCCATTTCTCTAACAGCCATGGCATAATCCATCGCCCAGACCAATTCCTCATCCGTGAAGTCATCATCGGCTTCAGGAGGAGGAGGAAAGGTTGGTTGTGCAGCAGCAGGAGGAGGGGTGAAGGTTGGTGGTGTAGCAGCAAGAGGAGGAGGATGATAGAACCAATGTTGTGGAGGAGGAGGAGGAGAAGGTTGTGCAGCAGGTGGAAGAGAAGGGGAGGAGAATGGTAGTCTCCAGGGCCGGCCCCGTCCCCGGACCCGGCGAGAGTACTGCCGGAGATTAGAAGGTCCGGCAGCTCCTGGTGCAAAACCGCCCATATTATTCATTGCTTTGAGGAGGAGGATGAGGAGGTGTGACTGAAAAATCAGTTTTGGTGTTGTATTTATAGGGTTAGAAATATGACCGTTTGGGGGAAAACGTTTGAAAATCAAAATTTGAAATTTAAACGTTGGGGGGGGGGGGGGAATTTGAAATTCAAACGGTTTGGAACAGTAACCGTTTGAAATTCAAATGTTTGAATATAATTTTTTTTATTTTTTTAATAAATATTATTTTTTTATATTAATTATTTTTTTATTATTATTTTATTTAATCTAATAAATTTTGTGTTTAACTTATTATTATTATTATTATTATTATTATTTAAAAAAAATTGAATGTTTGACCTTGCCACGTGGCAAGGTCTGATTGGTTGTCAATATCAAACTATGGCGTTATAAAAATAAAGCCCCTGCAATTTTTTTAAAAATAGCGCCCCTCTGTTCCGGTGTTTGGGGCGTTATTTTTCAATTTTTGGCAAAAGTAACGCCCCACTACGGATGGTCTAACGAGTTCTTGGTTCTCACGATATTTATTTGTTCTTATTTGATTAGTCCCATATTAATTAGTTTTTAATTTATTATCACATTAGTCATTTTGAAACCATTTCAAATGGTCCTAAGGGAACGGGGCGTTCCACTAGGTTTTTTTCAACTTCACTGATTTCTACCAATCCTGCACTGCCCTATCACTTCACTGATTTACTTCACTGAAACAGTTTTTTAGAGTCAGCACTCCACTGGAAATAAAAAGAGAAAAAGACAAAAGGGGGAGAGAGAAAGTCACGGGTACCAATCCGTTAACTACAACCAGATTTTGGTTCACGGGACCACTACCAGCATAGGTGGCGGCGGTGTTACCGTGCTGGTAGTGGGGTACTCGTGACCAATTCTGGTAGCGCTCCATCCCCCCTAATTATAGATGAAGGGGGAAACCGGTTTCGGGACCCAACTGGGAAAAAGACCCTAACCGGTATATTCTAAACTGTACCTAGTTTGGATATCGACCCGGCGGTCCTGCATCGATTCGCCACTTTGGCTAAACCACCTGACCTGAACCGAGTTTTTTCGCCCCTCGATCCCAAACCGGTTTAGAAAACCCATCTATTTGATAAGTTTTTTACTATTTTATATAAAAAAGTTATATATAACAAAATTGTATAAAATGGTTTCCACACTTATAAATATATATCCATACACATTAATAAAATTAGAAAAATCAATAAAAGTTGAATTTTATGTAATAGAAACCATTTTTTATTTTTATTTTTTTAAAAGTGCATGCAGAAATCAATTTACAAACTGAAATCGATCTTTCAAACCGATCAAACAGTGGTGGGACCAAATTGGTTTCAAAACAAAACGATTTTGGCTTGGAATGGGTCACATAAAAAAACGGTCTCAAACTGGTTCCGCTTTGTAAAAATAAACACCGAAATGTTCACCTATGCAACTAATGAACCGCTAAGGCGGCTAGTTTAATGACTGATCCAAATTCAGTTTAATTCATAATAGTTAAAACATATATTAAACAAAGGGTAAAGTTTGGAGTATTTGTAGTCAAAGTGATAGTTATGAGTGATATCGACCAAAGATCAATAATTTGAAGTATTTAAATCCAATTTCCCTTAAATTAAAACATATATTCTTTTACTAGTGCAATTAGCTTGACTTCAGATTGGATTGTTTTTCTCGAGCTCCATCCGAAAACTTGAATTAAAGCATCATTAAGAATATTAAAACTTAGTAATAACTAGTATTAAGCCCCCACCCAGTAAAACCGTGCCAAGTAGCACGAATGCCACACCACTGCCAGCGACCACCAACATCAAAAACTGGTAAAAGTAAAAAAAAAAAAAAACTACCACCGAATGAAAAGAAGGCATAAAATCGTAGAACCACGCACGCTCGTTACGATGTGTTAATGGCAAAGGCGTAAAATCGATGATTTATAACAACTATGGTTAATGTGAAGTAACTAGGTCGGTCTAGGACCCCCTGCTTTGCGACGAACTTGTTATAACTCGCAAAATTTAGAACGAAACTTAAAATGAAAAAATGCGAAAGATGAAAATTATGTGGGACCAAAGTTAAAAGAAAAAAGTGTTAGGGTTAAATTGTAAAAGATGAAAATCTTTGGGTTAAAAGTAAAAAATTAAGAAGTTTTGGGTTATAAGTGAAAATCAAAATTATCAGTGTTAAATTGTAAATGATGAAAATATTTGTGTTAAAAATAAACAAAAAAAACATTTGAACTAAAAGTGTAACATCATTTTTTATTTAAAAAACCCGTAGGCATGAGGTACAGCCCCACAAAAATTTTTGTAATCAGAGTATCTATAATAATTACAAGATATAGTGTCTGTTGTTGTATAAACATGGTTTCTTTGTTTTTTAGTAAATTTAGGGACTATCCACTCATTTTTTAGAGCTTATTTTATTTTAGAACCACTTACTATTACAACTTAAAATTCTACTTCTAAATTTAAATTTTTGTACACAATATATAAGGGCTCCGGATATCCAGACACAAGAGTTTTTTATTCAGACATCCCCTCCACGGGCCGTGGAGAGCAAAAAACATAAAACCACAGGCCGTGGAGGTCTCCACTGGCCATGTAGCCCCTGCAATGATTAGTAATCATTGGCAATGATTAGAAACATTTCCACTGGCCGTGGAGACCCATTTTTTTATTTTTTAAGTGTGTTTTGTGTATTTTAACCATGATATTTGTGTTTTTTATATATAAAAAAAAAAAGATTCATTTCTTATTATAAATTAGCATACAAAACAATTTTTTTTTCACTTAGTAATTCTGTATACATGATAAAACAGATATATACGATAAGCTATAACAAGTCAGTATAGGTTCTCAGGTAATACTTGCTTGAGATTGGTCATTCCTTGTGATACATGAACATTGGATTTTCGTGTACCGAATTACTATGGTCATTCCAATGTTCATGTATCAGAAGGAATGACAAATCTCAAGCAAGCATTACATGAAAACCTATATTGACTTGTTATAGCTTATCGTATATATATGTTTTATCATGTTATACCGAATTACTAAGTGGAAAAAATTGTTTTGTACGCTAATTTATATTTATAATAAGAAATGAATCTTTTTTTTTTAATAAAAAACACAAATATTATGGTTAAAATACATAAAACACACTTAAAAAATAAAAGAAAATGGGTCTCCACGGCCAGTGGAAATGTTACATCCATAAAAAAAACATTTTATATAAATAACAAATAATTGCCAATGATTACTAATCATTGTAGGAGCTACCACGGCCAGTGGAGACCTCCACGGCCCGTGGTTTTATATTTTTTTTTCTCTCAACGGCCAGTGGAGGCCTCCACGGCCCGTGGTTTTAAGTTTTTTTGCTCTCCACAGCCAGTGGAGGCCTCCACGACCCGTCTGGGGGTGTCTAGGGTTTTGGAGGGATGTCTAGATAGCATCACCTTATATAAGAGTGCAACTCTTAACAGTTAGAAGAACATCAATATCTACCGGGTGTATACCTCTTTCTCTTTGTTTTTTCAAGATTTTAAATAAGTAGTGACAAAAAGAATGTGGTCAGGGAGAATGCTAGCCGCTAAACCAAGAGCCATCTTTCTTCTCATCCACACACATATATATGATTCTAATTTTTGAAGGATAATAGCCAAATAATCCTAATGATTTGATGAAGAGTGCCATACGACAGCAAAACTTACCAAACGACATAAAATGCTCTGCTAATGTATAAATGCAATGGTCAATTTGTGTAAGCATTGATATGTACGTTACAAGCAAATAATTAGTGGTTGGCATGATTGTACTCTTCTCTAAGAGCATTCACATTTGAGTCTCCATATTATCGTGTTAACGTGAGTGAGTCCTCTATATTATATAGAGTGGTTGGAAGTAATTGTGAGTGGATGAGCTTTCATAAATAGTACTCCTAACAAAAGAAAAATTCGTTTAGTCAATTTGCTTTTATTCAACTGGTAGCAAAAAATAGGAATAAACGAACATGATGAAACAATTTAAAAAATCCTTTCGTAATAATCGCAAATGCTTCTTTTTCTACTCTACAAATTACTTAAGTTGCTAAAAATGAATCAGAAAATTACTCATCTCTCCACGGTGAACTTAGAGGGGACGGAGCACAAGCGGCTAGTGGGTTTGGGCTTGTGAAGCCGAGGGGCTACACGGTTCCGACCCCCAGAGCTTCATTTTTCAGCTAGAAAAATCGGTTTAGTGAAGCCTATTGGTTTGTGTTTGAGGAACAGTCATATGACCGTTATAATATTAAAAAAAAATCAAATAAATGCATGTAACCGTTGATGATTTAAAAAAAATTTTAACCTTTATAATAACCATTTCACCAAATCATTTCATCCAAACCATTTCACCACTCACTCTTTCACATACAAATTAACTATTTCACTATGGATAAGCAAAAAAGTTGTTGGTTCAAGCAAGAAAACCACTAAATCTTGGGTAGGCGGTGCAAGCTCACGAGGTGCGAACCGACGCGATGTTGGTTGGTTATGTTAGGGCATTTCCAGTGTTTAGTGTACTTTAAGCTACTTAAGTGTAAAAATGATGTAACACTATATGATTAGTTACGATGAGACTACATAGGGCTTCTGTCCCTTCTCCTTTATATTCCATTTACTAAAACCAAAATTGAACCAACACCGAACACATATGAACTAGTTCTAAATAAATATGAACTAATAGTGGTCAGGTCACTACAATCTAAATATATGAACTAATTTTGTGAAAAATACCAAATAACCAGAGTAATCTATAAATCTACATATATGAACGAAATATGTAAAATAAGAAGAGGTAACTTTGCTAAATAATAACCTAGTTTTAAAAGTGTTTTAATCAAGTCACTCACAAATTTTTTTGTCCCAATTAGGTAACTAAAGTTATTTTAATGTTCTAATCATAGATAATTTATCCATTAAGGGGATTAGCAAAATAACTTTTATTTGGTTATTTTTTTAAATATTGACTTGGATTATCAATAACAACATGGATTAAAAAATTGAAAAATATATTTTTAAAATTGCACAAAAATAGGAAAAATAAAATTACGAAAAAAATTACAAAGAAAATTTAAAATAATTATTAAAAAATATGTAAAATTATAAAAAAGTAAAAAACTAACAAAAAAATAAAAAATGCGAACTTTTTTAAAAATGGCAAAAAATATTACTTTTTCGCAATTTCTATAATTAAAAAAAATAAAAATAAAAACATTTTTAAAATTTTCGCAATTTTTTTAAATATTCACAATTTTTATAAAACTTTTTTTTTTCCTAATTAGATAAGCCAACTTTACTTTGATGTTCTAATCAGGTTACTGAAGTTTACTTTAATGTTCAAATCATAGATATTATACCTGCTATTTAGGTAAAGTATATAAGATTAGAACATAAACTAAACTTTAATGACTTAATTAGAACAAATATTTTTATGAGTAATCTAATTGGACAGTAGTAAAACTTGATTACTATTCTATAAAATATTCCCAAATAAGAAGTAACAAACATCAAAAATAATCAAAAGGCTGTTGAGAAATAGAAAACGGACCTACCCTTGTTTAAGAAACAATTTATGTATTTTTTTTATTTACTATTAGAGTATCCACAGTACGGGTGTTCTACAAACTCTCACATCAGATTTTTAAACTTTCCTAAAAACATTCAATTTTTTTTTACAATATACAAATTTTCACAAAACAACCCCCCCCCCCCCCCCCCCTCTCTTTCTTCCGTATGATGTTTATAAAACACATTAAACAACAAAGCATAGTTTGTTTGAAATCAACTCTCCAATATATAGACTCACTAACCCGAGTGTTCATTAAAGGTGAACACTAAGCCTTAATTAGTCCCAAATATCTAATCAGGCTAGAGAAACACTATAATACAAAACTTCTACATACATCAGAAAAGTAGTATACATTTCTAGAATTTCATAATTTAGGTCGCAATTGTGATTGTTAACAACTGGCCGGCTCACAAAATCGGTAGCATAAAAGTCACAAGTTTGGTCGCTAAATTTAGTAATTTGGTAACAAAAGTGATTTACCATCAGGGTTGAAGCAAAGAACCATCACAAAAGGGCGTTACAAATTGTAGTTTTTTTTTTAAAAAATTTAATAGTGAGTATAGAATAAACAATAGCATGTGATAAAAAAAAGGCTCCAACGAGGCATTTACAATCATAATCATTGAGAGATCCTATATCAATTGGAAAATGTATTCTACTTTGTATTAACTTTTGAGTGGGAAATGCCAATCAAACATGATAGACACTTGTTCAACCATTTGTAGCCATGAAATATCATATATGTTTAATTTGATGATCAAACTTTAATATTAAAAAAATGATTAAATGCATCATAAAACACACATGATTGATGCATATCTTTTAAGGTTGATCAAAATAGATGTGGGACCCTGCGATGAAATGAGTAAAGAAGAGATATTTTGCCACGAAGCTTGTATGGTTACAAGTCGATAACAAGCTTCGAGGGTGACGCCCTCAAAGTATGTTGTCAAATAGCCTTGAATTATTTTAGTTGATAGCTACTTTTATATGATCCATGGGATTAAGAGAATTTTCTAGAGTTATTTCTTGACTCCATAATATTTATTCAGTTAATCATAATGACTCTCAATACAACATAGTGCCTAGTCACAACATGTTTATGGAACCGTTTATTTCAATACTTGCTTCTCGCCGCTGGTTTAGTCTAAGCATGTCGTTGCCCATATTGAATTGTAATTTCCACTGCGACCACTACGTACCTAACATAAACTTGAACATGCTTAACTCAGTTTTCCTCTCATCCATTAGTATTAAGCCCAAGAAACGTTGGTGATATTTTGAGGGGAGACATGTCTTATGAACCAAGAATTTGTATCGTTATACATCTTAAATTACCAACGTGTTTTGCGCTGAATGCTAGTGGATGAGAGGAAAACGCCGGAGTTAATTAGTGTGCTTAAGTGTTACTAGTATTAGGATGTGTGACCTCCTGGAGGTCTTCATTTGGATAACCAAAAACAAATACATGAATAAAGCGAACAATATTGGTGCTACGACAGGCCGGATGTTACATTGATTGAACACAAAGTTAGCAAAACCACACTACAACAAGGAATCGATTGAGAAATGAACACAAAAGATAAAATCATCAACATCGAGATACTAGAATAATAGCCTTTACTTTGATGTTGGATGAAGATCGATCCTGAAATGACAAGTAAGATGAGATGTCTTGAGAAATGAGAATGAAAATTGAGCAGTCGGCCGACCAGTATGAGTTGTGAATCGTGAGATTGTGATAAGTACTTGAGTCACTGGCTCTGGTTGTAAACGGGTCGAGTTAGAGTGGGCCCGAGCTAAAAAATTAAAGAAGGCAACTCACATCGGCTCGAGTTTGAATTCAAAGTTAAACGAGCCTAAGAAGGAGCCGAGCTTGGTGAGATGACGAACACAAACATGGATATGTTACTGGCTTAGTTACATGGTTGGATTTGTTTGAAAGACAAGATATGAACTGGGCTTTCAGTATCGTGGCCTATTTGATGGGCCTAATAGAACAACTCTATTTTATATTGAACATATATAATGTATTAACTTTTAAGTTTCACCGGCAGATGCCAGGTGCAAAGTGCGGTTCTGATAATACATATACCTCGGTCGGTATCGGTTTGGATTGTTACGGTGCCACCAGTCAAAAACCATAAAGTTGAATACGGATACGTTGGTCAGTCGGTATCGGTTTGATTTGTTATAATATCGGTAGTTGGTATGGTTTATAATACGAACACAATTATTAGGGAAAAAAAACAAAATTAAAAATTAAATGGGTTAGAGATGTATTTTATTTATTGTATAAGACGTAAAATTAAAATTCAAAAGATAATAAAACTTTAAATATTATTTGTTCATAGATATACAATGCGATATATGCTTGATATGTTTTTATCCAACATGCGATATGACATATATACATGGGGATGTTGACGAGCGAGTTCGAGTTGGTCAACTCAGGTTTGAGCTAGCAATAATATGAGCCGAGCCAACTCAACTCGAAATTTCATACCGAGCAAGAAACTAAGCTTATATGTGGCTCGTCTCCGACTCGAGTAAGCTGTGACCAAGCAATAAACTAGGTTGTAATTTACAAAAGATTTGAACTTGAACACTAGTTTAGCTTCGTGAGCAAAATAAAACATGTTGGATGACATCTTATAATAAAACAAAATGTGTCTTAATCATATGTTTCTCGTGGATATGACATCCTACTCACCCTAACTGTCTAGTATCTAGGTTAATTCGGTATTTGGCTATTTGTGTGACCTGGTGACGCTCACCAGGACAACAGTAATCCGCTATATCGTACACGATACTATTGGCAAAAGGATTATTGAACACAAAGAAGTAATTAAGATGGCTTAACTTTAACTATTGTGATGAAAATAGTATAGGTCGCATACAACTTGCTCGCAAAATCGGTCACAAAAGGATACGTCCCAAGTTTGGTCGCTAATTTTACCACATGCAAAAGTAATTTGCCATTAGAGTTTACACAACCAGGTAAGCTGTAACAAACTGGTTCCGACGGTTTTGTGACTAATTTAACGGTCGCAAGCTATCATTTTTTTAGTACCAGAAATAAAATATACAAAGGGCATTTGCGACGGTTTTGATGGCTTATGAGCTCATGCGGCTACTTCTATTACATGAGGTTCACGAACCAAACGATCATCAACAGTGATGTTGTGGTTCTCATTTAGTTTTGCAACAGCTGGAATCGAACACATTAACGCGCTGAGCTTCACGACATCGATGATTTCTTGATCTTTATTTTCTGTGATCTTTTGTTCTTCGGTTGTGATGTTCTTTATTTCCAATCCCGACACTTTTTCGTCGCAAAGGGGCTTCTTGTTTTTATATACAAAGTAAAGGATCATTTGGAGAACACCAAAGGTGAATCCAAGTACATTCGGAATCTGTAATTAATATATAAAAGAAATTGTTAGTTACAAAAAAATTATCAAAAATATGGTCACAAATGATCAAAAACATATATATTTTCTAACATACCGCGATGTTAAAGTCACGAAGAAGTAGACCATAAAAAAACCATGTTACAGCATTGCTTGTGAGAGCAACCGAGAGTAGAATAGGCATGTATTCCACACTCTTTGTTTTAATTACTTGTCTCTGCAAAAATTCAAATAATAATAACATATCAGAATATATACCGATTAGTGATTATTATCGCTACTATTACTACTTTTATTGTTATTTATTATTTTAAATGTATATATGTACCACAACGCCTAGGGGTGCAACGAAAACACATAGAGCGAATATGAGGCAAATCCATCCAACTATCTTAACCCGATTAGTTCCATCGACGAGAAACTGAGTTAGGCCAACAATAAACCCGAATCCAACCACTATCATCAATCCAATTAACTTCAGGCTTTCGATCTGCATACACAAGGTTTCATTACTTCTAGATCATTTTTCATTAGATGAATTTAACTGAGTTGTTATTTTGATAATGGCAATATCAAAAGATCAGGTATAACCACATACCCTAGCCTTCTTTGGTGCATAGAATAGAAAGAAGCAAATGTAGAATGTTTGAATGAAACATCCTATAGAGTTAATAGTGATAAGAAACATCGCGTTGGCCTTAAGCAACGCTAATATATCCAAAGCATAGCGCTAAATAATCCCACAACGTATGGCACCGATTGAAACCCTTCTGTAGATTTCTTTTTGTAAACTTTGTAAAACGTCGGTCTGGAATTCAAATAACAAAAACATTAGCCAAACTTGATCATGTTTATCGTGAAAATACAAATGAAATATTTTGTAGTATATAGACTTACAATGGGGAAAGGAACACCATGAATGATACAACATTGCCTACAACATATATATATCAAGCAAATTGTTAGTTAAACAGCATTAACAAAATTTATGATGGCTAAAGTTCACAAGTCATATATTATCGAAAATGCATCAACCAAAGGTCATAAATGTTATATTGCATGACAATTTTATAATATTGTCAACCAGCACACGCACGCCACACACACACATATATATACACAATATTCACATACCTAGAATGCCAAATGCAAGAGTGAGATGAGCAAAGCTTTCTGTAGTCATCTTCTTCGATCTCTATCAAGTTTTCACACACTTAACACAGACAAAAGAGGTTAAGAGAAATGAAAATTCTCTCTTTCTAAATTCTATCTCTAGTTCTTAGTCCTGCCAGTGATATGATGCACATAAAATGTTTTTTGAGTTAAGAGTTTATATAGGGCAAGGTTTGATGAGGGTGGTGGGTCATCTAGTGAACATAGCCATATTTCTTTATTAAAAGTTTTAGGAGAAAGAAAGAAGCAAAGCTTGTTAATATTGTGTGGACACATACAATTGTAACAGGTGTTCATAGTTCTTTTCTCCACTTTCCTATATAATCACTCGTTTCCAAATGAAACTTACTTTTGCTTTATCATTCCAACCATTTTATTTTCATTTTAAGTTTCGAAATAACAAAACGTATTTTGTTGATAGAAGGTTAATTATACTTCTTTGGGTAGTTTTATTTGCTAGTTACTTAAGTAAATCAAAGCATACACGATAAGTAATCTGGAATATAGTTAAGCTCTTATCTTTTAGTTCTTTTTCATACGTTATAAACAAAACTTTATAATGTAATCTTCAACCATCACTATTTTATATGGACATACTAGTGCTACTATGTACGTGTTTGTACAATTATATTACCATTTCATAACAAATTATTTTTAATATATTTGTAGGCCAATCGTTCATAAAATAGAAATAGCAATTTTATTAATTCAAGAAGAAACAAATTGCAATACAAAACTAGAAGAGGAAACTGCAAACATATTCGATAGAGCTCCAATAAACAGATTTTGGGCCACCTAGGTGAACCCGTTTGTCTTAGAGAGTACAGCAGCCTAAGTAGATTGTACGGTCGGAATTAAACTAGCATATGAAACAATACCTAAAACGAGAGCACGCGGGGCAGAGAAGTTGGGAAATTCGTCAAAAGCTATGTGTTGTTTTTTCAACCATGTAGGTTATTGTGTGTTTGAACAAGGCACACATGCCTTGTATTCATGCCTTGTATTCACGAAAAATGAACCAATGAAAGTCTTAATTCAATAGAAACGACTTTCAAGTGGCTCACAACAATGTAACTGCCACCAAAACACCACATTGTGCACTTTACTACCAATACTCCCAACTTTACACTTTATAATGTCACCCCTAAACTAAACAAACACGAACTCCATTGGTTTTTTATGACGTGACCTCTTTTCCTACGTGGCATGCTGATGTTAGCATGCCACCTCAGCATGTTATGTAAGAAAAAATGTGATGTCAGCATGCCACGTCAAAATAACTAAATGACTTAGTGTTTGGTTAGTCTCCGGTGACATAGAAAAGAAGTGTAAAGTTGGGAGTATTAGTAGTCAAAGTGATAGTTGGAAGTGATATATGTCAACGAGCAATAATTTGAAGTATTTAAATCTAATTTCCTTAACCAATATAAATGTGTTATGATTGGTTATAAACAATTTGGATATCTAGGGTTTCATGGACATGGTTAAGAAATCAAAGAAAAGGAGTTTTATAACATAGATAAGTAATACGAATCCAAAGCCCTTCGATCCTTGAATTCTAGACCTCTAAAGGCCCAAAGATGCTCCAATAATGGTGGTTTTCAGTTTGGGGGTAGAGGAGTGGAGTTCGTAATGAAGGTGATTGAAGAAACAATAGTATGTTTTCACCCATAATTTTAAAACGTTAATAACTTTTATATACGAGATTTTTTTTAAAAAAATTACACCAAATTAACGAACGTTTTATTATCTTCTCAACGAGTATCATAGTGCTATACAAAAAAAAATGTTTTTTTTTTGTCGGTTTTTGTTTATACAGGAAAAAAACATAATGTGTTCAAGAAATTCATTAATTATGTCTAGGCAAGTCACTAATCATGTTCAAAACTAGGAATTGTATTTTCATCAAGAGTAAAATAGGTTAAAACCACTCATTTTCAAAAAAAAAAAATCACACCTTTAAGACTACCGCCTCAATCACCTCCTCCAATGGTTGTTGCTAGCTCTGCTCCTCATCCAAACATACATCTTCTTTTTAATATGCATTCTCTTTCTTATTCATATAATTAAAAATGTTGTTTTTTCATATTATAATACATTAATTTCTATGTTACATTATAACACATATTTTATCACAATCATATTAGATTTATCTATCCTAAAAAGTTTCTAGGAATATAATCTAGTTTTCAAATATTATCTACACACTATCATTTCTTTTTAACCCTTTTCATTAACCTGCCATGTAAACCAATACCCCTCCCTTAAAAACAACAATAGTAATAGTAATATTGTGATAGCAATAGTAATAAAATAAAAAATCAATTATGTATAAAAAAAG
>JAUTDX010001439.1:0-68264 GCA_030844895.1 Ambrosia x helenae | reverse complement strand
ACATGGTGGATGAGGATGGCATGCCTCTAGTAGCAATGATCACTGAGCATGGTGCTATGGTGGAAGAAGTCAACGTGGTGGGTGAAAACCCCAAGGATGGTATGTTTGACACGGGTGCAACCCGCCTTGTTTGTGGAGATAAGGCTCTTTTCTCTACATTCATAACTCATGGGTGATGAGAAGCTTTATATGGGGAATAAAGCTACTGCCGACATCAAGGGTGAAGGCGATGTCATCTTGAAGATGACTTCAGGAAAGGAGCTCACATTGAGCAAGGTGCTCTATGTCCCAGATATTCGCAAGAATCTCGTGTCGGGATGGATGCTCAACAAGTTTGGATTTCGTCTAGTGTTCGAATCGGATAATTTTGTTTTGTCAAAACGTGGAATGTTTGTTGGTAAGGCTATGCCCTTAATGGAATGCTCAAAATGAATGTAATGGTTATCAAAAATGAAATGAATAAAATCGCTACTACTTCTATTTACATGCTTGAGTCTTCAAATGTTTGGCATGGTAGATTAGGACATGTAAATTTTAATTTAATATGTCGTTTGATGAAATTAAATAGTATACCAACATACCATGTTGAATCCGATTCGAAATGCGAAGCTTGTGTTGAATCCAAACATACAAGATCATCATTTAAGTCGGTTGAAAAAATAACCGAACCCCTTGATTTAATTCACACCGATGTTTGTTATTTAAAGGCAATTCCTACAATTGGTGGGATAAATATTTCATCACCTTTATTGATGATTGCACCAAATATTGCTACGCATACTTACTTAAAAAGTAAGGATGAGGCAATAGATAAGTTTATCTTATACAAGAATGAAGCTGAGAATCAACTTAAAAGGATGATAAAGGCCGTGAGAAGCGACCAAGGTGGTGAATATGTTGCACCTTTTGCGGATTTGTGCGCAAAAAGTGGCATAATACATGAGTGTACACCACTTTATTTCCCACAATCAAATGGCATCACGGAACGAAAGAACTGCACATTGAAATAAATGATGAATGCCATGTTGATTAGTTCGGGAGAGAAAACATGAAATGTGGGGCGACGCCATTCTCTCGGGCAATTATCTTTTGAATATGATACCTCTAAAAAATAGGGACGAGACTCCCTATGAGTTATGGAAAGGTAGAAAACCTTCATACAAATACTTGAAAGTGTGGGGGTGCCTAGCCAAGGTGACTATACCACCTCCTAAGGCGCTTAGGATAGGCCCCAAAACTGTTGATTGAATTTTCATTGGTTATGCACATCAAAGTACTGCGCATCGTTTTCCTTGTATATGAATCCAAGAATCCCGATGTACATAAAAACACCATCATGAAGGTGAATCCTAATATTGTTAAATATTTTGATCATATGTTTCCTATGCTAGGACAAACACATATTAGTTCATCAAGATTTATTGATGATGAATAACCAGGTCCATCGACTGTGGTCGACAATCATGAACGACCCGTGGTTGAGGGAGGTGATCTTAGACGAAGCAAATGGGCAAGGGTTGAAAAATCCTTCGGTCCAGACTTCATGAGCTATATGGTGGAGGGTGTGAGCCCAATACCTACCGCGAAACGGTTTCCTCATCGGAAGGACCACATTGGAAAGAAGCAATTAAAAATGAGATTGATTCTATATAGCAAAATCATACTTGGGAGTTAGTAGATCTTCCGCCGGGTTGCAAACCCCTTGGATATCGTTGGATATTCAAGAAGAAGATGAAAACGATGGAAGTATTGATAAATACAAGGCTAGGTTAGTAATCAAAGGATTTAGACAAAGGAAGGTCTAGATTATTTGATACTTACTCGCCTGTGACATGAATAACCTCTATAAGATTGGTTCTTGCTATTGCGGCTTTATGAAATTTGGATGTTCACCAAATGGATGTAAAGAACCGCATTTCTAAACGGCGATTTAGAAGAAGAAATTTACATGGAGTAACCCGAGGGTTTCTCTGCCCCAGGTCAAGAGGGCAAAGTATGTAAATTAGTCAAGTCTTTGTATGGCTTGAAGCAAGCTCCAAAACAATGGAACCAAAAGTTTGACCATGTCATGATTGATAACGGTTTCAAAATTAACGAGTGTGATAAATGTGTTTATTCAAAAGACACGCCAGGTGCTTATGTCATCTTATGCCTTTATGTGGATGATATGCTTATCATTGGGAGTAATGATAAAATGATCAAATCCACTAAAGACATGTTGAAAGCAAGATTTGACATGAAAGACATGGGTTTGGTGGATGTGATTCTTGGAGTTAAAATCATTAGAACCCAAAATGGTCTTTTCTTAAGTCAATCCCACTATGTAGACAAGATTCTTGAAAAATTCGATTCGGGAGACAAGGCAGTAGCCCGCACTCCGATTGATACCACCCACCATCTAAGTAAAATAGAGGTGAGGGTGTTGATCAGTTAGAGTACTCAAGAATCATTGGTAGTCTATGTATCTAATCACATGTACTAGACCCGACTTGGCATACGCAGTGAGTAGGCTAAGTAGATATACAAGTAATCCAAGTGAGGAACATTGGAAAAGTATAATAAGGGTGCTCAGATACATAAGATACACACGGGATTATGGACTGCATTATACCCGCGATCCAGAAGTCATTGAAGGATACACAGATGCAAACTGGATTCGGATATAAAAGATTCCAAATCAACAAGTGGTTACGTGTTTACACTTAGGGGTGCAGCTATAGCTTGGAAGTCTTCGAAGCAAACTGTTATAGCAAGATCCACGATGGAATCTGAGTTTATCGCCTTAGATAAATCGGGACAAGAGGCGGAGTGGCTACGTCAATTTGTGGAAGATATTCAAGATGGCAAAGCCATTCCAGCTATTTGCATACATTGTGACAGCCAATCGGCGATTGGTAGAGCTCAAAGCTCATTGTACAATGGCAAATGAAGGAACACTAGATGTAGACACAACACGATACGACAACTACTCTCAACGGGTGTTATCAATATTGCCATGTGAAGTCAAAAGATAACATTGCAGACCCGTGGTAACGAAAGGCTTAAGCAAAGAGTTAATATATAAGTCGTCAAGAGGAATGGGGCTAAAGCCCGTGGAAAAGGGAATATGAGGGAAACCTAACCTAGTTGACTGGAGATCCCAAGATCTAGGTTCAATAGGTAAACTTAATCATATGACCAAAGGGAGTTACTGTGGGGGAGTACCCCAAACCCTAAATAAAAGGAGTTTATATTTCCTATTCCATTCCAATCAGTGACATTGGTGTCGAGGCTAAGCATATTGAAATTAATGATTTTGGTAAATCAATATAACTATTGCTTTTAATGATTCATGGGAATCACCTATGTTAGAGAGAAGTAGGGTCGCTTCGAATGGATTTGTGGGGAGGCGCAAATCCTAGAGCTCTCTGAACCAGGATAGTGTTCCATGACCATAAAAGGACACAACAATGAGGGGTTGGCTAAACCAGAGAAGAGTGTTGTGTGAAGTGTATTGTCGTTTACCAAATGGGGTATGTTCAAGACACACGTCTACATATCGCTAGTAAACTAAGTATGCTTCACAAAGGAAGGTTCAAAGGAGACACCTACCTATCCTGCAATGCTCAACTGTCTAATTATATCGTTGAAATTTGGAAGAACGTATCGATCTCCATTCATGTGGAGGGATTGTTGGAAAAATAGGTGAAAAGAGTATTTTCACAAATATAGGAAAATGAGTTTTTCCTAACTTTGGACTAAAATATATATTTGAAAAATAAGTTCATTTACATATTTCTTTGTGGGTTATGTTCTATGTTATGAGAGCTTCGCAACGAACCAAATCACGTCCAAAACGGAGCTAAGATGAATGAGATATCGATGCTCAAAGTTTGGTGAATGAAACATTAAATGCTGAAATGTGGAGCAAAGTGGAACTTGTCCCACATTGGAAGAGTGATGATACCATGAATAATATATAAGTGGGAACACTCCTTCCTTATTGTTTCATGGGAGCACACACTGTGGAACTCGCGAAGGGTGCGGAGCACCCTAACTCGCACTCGCACACGCGCAGGCGCGTGGCTGTGGGCGATGGGCACAATGTGACGCTTTGATGGCGCACTTTTCACTTCGCACACACGCATCACCGCGAGCCGCTTGAGAGCCGCCAGAGTATTTTTGAACTCAGGTTCGGGGTTCAGTACATAGGCTATGATGAACAAGAGGCGGGTGAGCTGTGTAGCTCACGAGTTCACGCGGAAGACAGGTGGAGTCCTGATCCGCGTAAGAGATTCCAGGTGGGCGCGCAGGAGCTGCTTCCGCTGACGTAGAACATAAATACATTTTGCGCATGCGCAGATTGGTTCCGTTGACGTAGAACGTAAATACGCTGTGCGCAAGAGCGTCAGGCACGCGTCAGAAGCTTCCAGTACCAGCTGTTTCAGTGTATGTGTTGTAACAGTCAAGTCAAATGTAACTGTTAGAATTAAATACAGAATTAAAAGGCATTGAAGACGTTCAATGCACTTTAATTCTCAATTTTAATTCTTTGACCATTTGACTCGTAGACTTCTCTATAAAAGCAAGGATCACTTGCCTTGTAGACACACCAATTCACCTATATCTCTCTCTACTCTCCAACTTCTGTTCTTTATCTTCTTCAAGGTGCTCTTTGGGTTCTAGAGCCAAACTCCGGCAGTACTACTACTTAGGCTGTTGTACCCTCAGAAACAAACGAGCTCGTAATAGACTCAGCCAAATAATTCTGCTTCTACCCCTTTCTTATATTTTCTTTATTTCAGTTGTAACTTGTATTGTAATTTTGCTTTCATTTTATTTGTAATCGTAATAAAAATATTGTTTATTTTATTTTATATACGAACGGTTTCTCCAATAAACAAATAAAGATCAATGAGCTGCCAGCTTTAAATACTTCTAATTTTGTGACTTCCAAGATTTTAATAAAATACTTAATAGTTTTTTTATTTTTTTAACGTCTAACAAATGCTAGGTACACACCCATAAGGAAAAGGTAGTTTGATTCCCACTTGGACTCACTAAAGGAGACATTGAAATAGCCACTTAATAAGCAGTTATGAGCTTGAAGATTTGTTTCCGCTCATAAAATCGTTCTAGTACTTCATCTTTTTTTTAACGGCAAACGCTTTATATATAAATATAAAGAGCCAGCAAGCAGCTGGAGTACACCAAACAACCACCAGGAAAACAAACCGACCCCAACAGAAACAAAACAATTACAAGATCATAGTAATTTTAAACTCACTCCACTCGGCCCAACATATCAAGCCAGTCTCCGATCTATTAGTTATCCACATAAAGAATCTTCTTTTACCCGATCGACTGTCTCGCGCACCGGCTTGAAATACCCGTCAAATGTCCTCCTGTTTCTAGCTAGCCAAAGTCTCCAAACAGTCGCTTGTAAAGACCATCCCGATAATTTTCTTCCACCTTTTTGATCCCGGATTGAGAAATAGATTCCCGAACCAAGACTCTACTGATGAAGCGTCCCCAGGCCAAGGAATTCTCAGCCAAACCAATACATTCCACCAAACGGATCTAGACCAAAGGCATGTCACAAAAGCATGGAGGGTGTCTTCAGTAGCAATGTTGCATCTCCACAAAAAGACATTAGCATTAGGAATAGCCCATATGTTCCATGCGTTAATGGAAGCAGCCGAGATCGACATCACCGAGGCCGCAAGTTCGGATCTAAGTTCCTTAACTGAAAACAGGTCGCCACCCCTATTGATCGACTCCTAAACATCCTGAGACCCATTCACAACCACATTACTTAGCAGATTTAATAAACTTTGCTTCTGGCCCAGTAGGTTGTTAGGAAGCCCATTATTGATCCAAGTCCATGACCACTCCATCCTTCCATCGACCCACGTATAACAATCAGCTACACAAGCATCCTTGTATTTGGCGGCACTATACAATCCTGGGAACAAACTAAGGGTAGAGCTAGACACCCAACAATCCTTCCAAAACAGCACTTTAGCCTTGTTACCCATTCTTGGTTTAAGTTTCTCCTCAACCAAAATGCCTTTGGTTCGAAGAGGCCTATCGACCCCATCGATATCTTTCCACACTCCGGGGATGGCCTTTCTAATGGGATAATGTTTGTACCTCTACCCGAGGAATGAATGGACTTGATAACTCTAACCCAAAGCCGATCCGGCTCGTGTTTAAATCTCCACCACCACTTCGATAACATAGCGATATTGAAGTCTTCAATACTCCCGACTCCCGCACCACCACGGTTCATTTGCGCCACTAACTTCTCCCATTTAACCCATCGGATTTTGCTCCTAGTTCCAATCTTTCCCCCATAAGAAATCGCGTCAAATGACTTCTAATTTTTTTAATACGAATTTCGGGGCTGAAAATAAGGACAAATAGTAGGATGGAATGCTACTCAAGACGACCTTAATCAAGGTCAGTCTACCCGCGAAAGATAACGTTTTAGCTTTCCACGCCGTAAGTCTTTTATTGAATTTCTCAAACACGGGTTGCCACCAACGGACTCTTTTCATACTCACCCCCAGAGGCACTCCCAAATACGAAAACGGAAGTTCTCCTTGGCTACAATGTAGGATAGATGCGAAGGACCCCACCTCGTCCGATCCAACATTAAACCCAAAAAGATGGCATTTTTTGTTGTTGACCTTCAACCCGACACTAGGGATAGGCAACGAAGGAGCCTCTTAAGAGTCACAACATTTTCCTTTGTCCACTCGCCTAAGAAGATGACGTCATCAGCTAAGCAAGGGGTAGGCACGGTTGGCCCATCGTTCGGGAGCTTAATACCTTTAAATAAACCCAACTCTATGGCCCGATCCATGAATTTCTTTATGGCTTCCATCGCTATAATGAATAGGAATGGAGAGATTGGGTCGCTTGTCTTAGGCCTCTTTTATAAGCAAATTCGCCCGTAGGAGACCCATTTAACAACACCGAGCCTCTCCCCGAGCTTAGACAAGCTTTAATCCATCCCACCCATTTATCCGAGAAGCCCATATCTCTCATTATATTCACATTTAAACTTACAACTTGTACAAATTTCAATCCTACAATCTAGGAATATGATGATTAGGTTATTATGAAACTTTCACACCCTTAAATTTCACTTGAGGGGTTTTATCGCGAGGCGCATGACACAGCAAGATCCAAGTCAACGGTCATAACAAATGAAACCTATTTGAAGTAAAACAACGTAAACACAACCATGCAATCCAAAGTATAGCGGAAGCATAAATTAAGGTTACAGACCAAAATCCAAAGTAAATAATTTTCAAAATAGTTTTAAGATGCAAATCCGACACTACAATGATAAATGGATGCAGTGGGCACTTGTGCATCCTAACATTGATCAGCTACCTTAGCGACCTAAGAAAACATGCTAAAATGTGTCTAACATAATAATGCCGGTGCGTACACAACTTTTTCTGAAGTAAATGTCATATGTATGAAAGATGAAATCCGATTTACTATTTATCGAACGTTAGCTAGACCTTAAGTATGTTCCTACTACGATTGAAACCATTGCTGATTGTGTTGTTACTCAATAATGTGTATACCCTTCGGATTACCGTCATCCCCGGTAAGCCCTGTGTTTGAGACAATATGCACCCGTCCAACCTCTAGTTGACCCGGGTGGAGGTTGTCAGGCCCAATAGACTGTCCACATTTCCCCGTTATATACCCATATTAGTGGTTTCCTTGGGATTTAGATGAGTCACATAGTAAACAATTGATAACAATAGTAACAAGTGATATTTAAGTAATAAGTGATCTTTAGATTGCGTCTTCTAAATACAACAACCGACAATGTGATGATAGTCCCTAATACCGATGACCTATCATAAAATGCTTATAAGTGTGTTGACCAATAACCCGTTGGTTAACTAGCCCTTGGTTCTCCAGACCATGACTGTGTATATTTGAAAACGTATTTGATGTTTGACACGACCACACAAGACCGGACATCCCGTTGGTGACACGATATACTCATGTATTAGTCAAATGCAAGTAACAAGCAATCACATGTAGACACGCACCTTATACGACAATGTGATGCACGAGTGAGTCATAATGCGTGTTACAAGGTTCCTAGACATGCCACGTGGTTTTGAAATATGTTACCAAGTGTCAAAACATGTTACAGGGTTCCAAAACGCACTACCGGCTTCAAAACACACAACTGGCCACTAAAATACACGACTAGCATCAAAGCAGGCGACTATCTAGGCTAGTTGCCCTTAATGCACACGAGTAGCCTTCTAACAGGCGACCAGATCCGTGTACCTTCCCCCTTCCACAGTAGATGTTTCTTCATAATTCAAATTGTTCTTCTATGTTGTTTGTATGTGTTGTTTGCATGTTGCATATGTAGGTAGTTTGATTACAAATAATTATATGATAGAAATTGCCCAATTTACTGTCATAGGCCACATTTTTGTAATAAATTCATGTTCATTTCTAATTTAGTTTTGATCTTCAATATACTTATAAGACTTAAATTAGTCTACTGGATCATTGATTAATCACAGTTCAAGTATTGTATGATTTAAATTTGGTTCTACATATGGTTGTTGATGGAAAGCTATACATGAAAGTTAAGCCTTGAAAGTAAAAACATTTTATCTGCATTCAACGAAGTTTCGTTTAAAACACACTTTGGTGTCATGTACAAGTTATCTAACGATTGATAAATAAGTCATTAACATATTTTGTTAGTTTTTTTTTACGTGGTTTCATTACCATTTAGACTTACTTTTTTAAAATTTTACCATAACTTTAACACTTCGGCCTGAATTTGGCGAGTTAACACCTTACAACGCTTGTGCCTTTATGTTTGTTTTAATGCTCCCGCTGGCAAACGCGTGGGTTCCCCACCAATATATATATTATATATTTTTGTAGTCAATAATGCACAACCCATCAACGTGTAAAAGTCTTTGCCTACTATAGCTAATCCAAAAAAACATGTTGGCAAATCCAACACAATCACTAAACTAAACGGACACATAGTTATATACGATTGATCAACCAATTAAAATCTAACACCATTTCTAACCAAGAAGTGAGACAATCCACTTGTTTTGTGATCACAAAAAAACAAAAACAAAAACAAAAAAAAAAAAGAGCATCAAATATTACTTTAAATTTTTATGTAAACAAGAGAAGACACAAAATTATGCAACAAAACAAGAAAGCATAAATTCTGCTAAGCGATCTATCAGCCTGTGTCGCCTGCCTTCTCGCTCGTCGAGTACTAATCCCAGCCATACTATACGAATTCGGTGTAGAAAACAAAGGACTATCCAAATCCCCTAAAATCCTTCCCGAAACCATCTCTCCAAGCATTCCTATAGTCGGACTAGGACTAATCGGAGAGGTTATGTCTACACTACCACGAACCGGCATGACTAGAGGTGGTGGTGCTCGTTGTTGAAACCCTCGATGACTAATTTGGGAATCGTGTGTACCAATAACTCCATATCGCGGTGTAGGAGGCCTAGGTGGGATCACAACCCCTAAACCCGAACCCTTTTCTTCATTTACCTGATTCACTACCTGTCCACGGCCGTATAACGGGACAATATTTTTTTCAGACACATCGCAACTGCATACCGGACACCGTGGGTTTTTTTCTTTTCTAAAGATTCGGATGGACTTTTTTGATGATGAATCCATTTGTAGATGCATGACCAGCAGTAGAGATGGCCACAAAGTGTCACCACAGGATCTTGAACAGAATCTAGACATATATTACACTCGAATTTGTCGGATACATGGTTGTGCTCCGATGTCTCCATGGATTTGAATGCTTTTTCATCTTTGCTCAATATGTTTTCAAGTCCATATTCATTAGGGTGTTGATCCATATACACCTTCTTGATGCATAAAATTTTCACTAAAGCGTTGATTGCATATATAGAGTATTGGGGATTAAATGATGTGTTTCAGAAGAAAATAACTCTTTGAAAGAGCAATTTCATAGAGATGTACAAAGGACTCAAAGTGATTGTTCTAACTTTTATATAGACACCAATTTGTTGATGGTTTCTTCAATTATAATTATCCGAGAAAACAAATATTTGTGGTGTCCAATATCACCTAGTTTATATCTAGATTGTCAAATTTGTCGCTCTCCAAATAATAAAAGTATTTAAATACAGATATTTATATTATTATTATTCGAATAAATAATTTATATAATTTAGACTTACGTGTTTTCATCATCATCTCATAATCATCATTTCTATTGTTAGATTTACATAAAATTGTCATAAAGTGTTGTGTCTTGTGTGCTTGTGGGTGTATAAGTTGCATGCTGCCACTTGATCTAGCCATTAAAAAAAGAAAGACATAACAAATATTTAAGAAAATAACAAAAAAAAAAAACATACAAAAAAATGAAAAGGCACAATAATCTATGTTACCTTATTAAGGAGAAAACATGTCTAGAAAAGTAATTATACACACATTTTAAGATGGATGTCAAGAGTCTCATGCTTTAAACACTATGTGTCAAGTAAAACTTCCCTATAATACCCCTTATTGCACTATCCACTTGTACTATATATATGTGTTAAAAATGAGTTACGCATCATCATTTCCAGAACATGTTCTCATCATCAATACATCAATTCATCATCAATACATCAATAACTGGTCGAACGAAACACTTAGCAAATAACTTGTAATAGTCATTTGCCTGGACTTGCCTATTTATGGCATTTTTTATCTTTTAATTGTGAAAGTTTATTTTTTTTTGTGAAAGAAGTTAAAACCTGGCCAAATTTTATTGATATAAAATGAACGGATACAAATACAAAGTAAAATTTAATTACATAATCTAATCACCGTCTTATTCAAATATTACATTAAAACTAACATAAACTACTAACAAAAAATGAGTGCCGCGTTTCATAAGATGTCAACCGGGATACCCGCCGTAACGTGCGGGAATTCCACTAGTTTGATTTAAAAAACAAAAGTAACACGTAATTAAGATAAATTGTAAGCTTTTACGCGTACATTTATATATCCCTCAAGATTTGTATGTGAGATAAGTAGTGTCCCGGAAAAACGTTTTGATTCTTCTAGTGAAGGAGCCAATGTTCACACTCAAATAAAATTTTATTTTTTTTACTACATATCAACTAAGGGTATGGTAGGGCCAATGATATTGTAGCTTAATGGTTGCAATGGAGGTGGAAAGGTTTACCCACTTTGTGAGGTTTCTGACCTGGGAGGTCACATGTTAATTCGAATCCTACTCAGAGTAAGGTTATTCTGAAATGAGGGGCTGGACCTTAGGGGGCCCGGGACCGGACCTGAAGGGTGCGGGGCTTCGTTATGGGTGTGCATCGTCGATCGTTCAAAAAAAAAACTAAGGGTATGGTATAAATCATCATCATACTCAGTAAAACCACCAATAACAAAACTAAGGTTCAGTTTGAAAAGGGTAAGATGTAGACAGACTTACCTCTACCATGTAGGAATAGAGAGGATGCTTCTAGTGAGACTCTCGACTCGATAGTAGTTTAGCATCAAGTCTTGGACACAAGTCACATAACACTCGGCAAAGGCCGATGATTGGTGCATGTGTTCCCTTGTCCTTCGGCTATCAATTCACTACGTGATCATGGTTAACCGTTCCCCGCTTTTAACGTTATTTTCATGTAATTGTAAAATAACGTAAAACTTAGTGCAAATTAAGGGTACACTAAATGTCTGAATGTTCGTTCACTATATAGTGGGAAACATGTATTTTACATTTAACAGTTTATTTAAATTTGATACACTTTTCAAAAGAGTTAATAGCCAAAATCGTCCTTAAGGTTTGGTCACTTTTGCCACTTCAGTCCAAAACTCAAACCTTTTACATCTGGGTCCTTCTGTTTTATTATTTTTGCTAAATTCGTCCCTGACTCTAACCCAGTTAACTTATCTCGTTAACTCTAGGGGCATTTTTGACTTTTTACCTAGAAAATCAAGGGCATTTTAGACATTTTGTATTTAAAGGCTAAATAAATACAAGAAAAAATAAAAAACAAAAACCTTTAAGGGAGAGAGAGAGCAGAGATAGAGGAGATAGAGAGAGAAAGAGAGAGGGGAGAGAGGAAAGAGAGAGCAGAGATAGAGAGAGAAAGTGAGAGAGAGATAGAGAGATAGATGGTTCTTGGGGGTTTTGGCCCGGTCGTGAGGTCGACGCTGACTGCAGTAGTGTGGTTGTGAAGGCCGATGGTGGTTTGTTCAGACAGTGGTTGTTCATGTGGCGGCGACGCCGAATCTTGGGGGTTTTGGCTGGGTCGTGAGTTTTGGTGCCATGGGGTCGGTCCGACAGGTTTTGGTGGCCCGATTGGATGGTGACGCAGGTGGTGGTGATTCCGAAAGCTGTGGTGGTTTGGTATGGTTGTGGTTTGGGAGTTGTCGGGTGGTGTGGTTTCAGGTCGGGTGCCGATTGGTTACTCTCGGCTGCGTTTACGGTTATGTGTAGTGGCTCGGGTTGCTTGGCTTTGGGTCAGATCTGGTTAACTCAAGACAATCCGGGTCAGATCTGGTTAAATCGGGCTGGGTGGTTGATGGATGTGATATGGTGGTGGTGGGTGTTCGGTGATATGGTGGTGGTGGTGGTGGTGTGTTCGGTGGTGGTTCACCTGTGCATCTGGTCGTCTTCTTCGTTGGTGTTCTTCGTTGATCAGATATGAAGAAGAAGAGGAGTTTTAAAAGGGTGGAACCCAAAAGGTCAAAAATGCCCCCAGAGTTAACGAGATAAGTTAACTGGGTTAGTGTCAGGGACGAATTTAGCAAAAAATGATAAAACAGAAGGACCCAGATGTAAAAGGTTTGGATTTTGAACTGAAGTGGCAAAAGTGACCAAAGCTTAGAGACGATTTTAGCTATTAACTCCTTTTCAAAATGATTAATTTAAAGCTGAATCCATTACGGTTTTAAATTTAAAGATGTTTTATATTCAACCGACATTTTGGGCATAACATGTTATGATCATTATGAAACTCTACTTATACATACGTTTTATAAGCCTAAGGCTATGTGGGCAAAACTAGCTAGTGGTTGGTAGCTGTAAGCTGGTTGCTGGAAGCTGGTAGCTGTAAGCTTTTTAAATATATTTTGGTGTTTGGCAGAGTAGCTGGAACTTTTAATAAAAATGTATAACATGACCAAAATTGGCATATTAAAAGGTTGTAAAGAAGGTTTTTATTTTATTTTTAAAATATAATGGGTATTTATGTCATTTACTAATTAATAGCTTGTAGCTAGTAGAGCTTTTTCTTAAAAGCTAGTATTAGTAGCTTTTTACTATAGAGCTTTTTCTCTAATCTAAAAGCTTCCAGCTCCTTTAACCAAACAAAGCTTTTTATTGAGTAGCAGTTTTTTCTTAAAAGTTTGATGATTAAAGCTCCTAAAAGCTTTTAAAAGCTCCTTACCAAACATACCCTAAGAACTTTTTTTTTTTCTTTTTTGGAATAGCTAAACTTACACCTCATATGTACCTCTTTTTTGCAAACTAACAAGTTTGAACCATGGATTCTTTTCCCCCAAACGCCAAAGGTATTACCACGAGCACCGGACTATAGCCCAAGTGGCCTAAAGACAACTAGTTAGATTAAATATTTATACTACAATACATATTACGTTATAAAACAAAAAAAGGTTAACTAGCTAGTAATTATAATATAAGTGTGAAGTGTGTAATGGTGTTTAAATTGTTTATGTATAAAACAAATTCATTAAAATATTTGAGATTTTAAATAGAGAAAAACATGGTTATGTCACCGGTCCCTTTTTTTTTCTTCCAACTCCAATTTGGGATGATTGGTTAGCGTTTTGATGTTTTGAGTCCTTTGTAATCTATTTCCGTAGTGTTTATTGGCTATTTATATTCATATATAAAGCGATTGTTATTCAAAAAACTGAACAATGGAAAAAAAGGGGGGGGGGGATACAAAAGATATAGCATGTAGGGATCAAGCCACTGACATACGGTTTATAGTCAAGGCTGAACCTACCCCTATGCTTAGGGGGCAACCACCCTCCTTAAAAAGTTGATGTGTGTTTTAGTTAAATTCTTGATCGCACCCCTTAAAAGTATGGTTAAGTGTCCCGAACATACTGATATATACATGCCCCATGCCTCACCGATGTTGCTTTGCTTTACGATCCATGTTTGTTACCATGCATACTTCTTTTCGTCTGTTTTCTGTTTAGTGGCTTTTTGAATTTTTCTTTTTGAACAACAAATGGCTTTATTCATCACCTAAATATATACAATGGTTAATGCTAGCAAGATGCTAGAGCATTTCAATACATCTCCTTACTTAACACAATAAATAACCATATTCGCCTTACTTAACTAATGATCTAACTCAAAACATCAAACCCGACCCATTTTCCCCACTCCAAGTGTTGCCATTTTGCTCGATGCTTGACCCACGTAAAGAACGTTCATTTTGCTCCATTTTTCAATTGTTAGTGGATATTAAGTTAGTAGATTAGTAGGTCTTAGTGGGTTAGTTTTTTCGTTTGTTTCTGTGGCTTTAGCCACTATTAGTTTGAGTTAAAGGGTAGGAATGAAGAAATGAATTGAAGGTCTAGTTTTTCCTCTAACGTTCTACTTAGATTCTCTCTATTTTTTGGATAAATTGTTTAACTATTAAGTTCGTATCACATCCCTCAGAAAATAAATCTTACGTCCTGCCGGTGCTTGGACTATCGAGTGAGACTAATAAGGCCAGAAAGTTATTTCTTTTGATTTCAAAATCTATATGTATATTTATATCTATATATAACAAATGAATAAATGAAATACTTATCAGATAAAAAAAATTGAGAGAAGCATGTGTAACTGTTGCAATGTTTGAACACGCAACCTCCCTTGTGGAGGTAGCACACCCGACCAACGAGGTTAATTACTCGAAGTGAAAACTTTAATTAACAATTTATTTGATTACTGTTCTCGTAGTTCTAGTTATCTATATACTAAAGAGGAGTGTCGGCTGACACTGCCTCTCCCACCCCCTCAACTTTAAGCTATTTGCAACTTCAGTCCTCCTATTTTATATTTCAGTTAATTGCAAGTTTAGTCCTCCTACTTTCCACTGCCACTCCCTCATGTTTCAGCTAATTGCAACTTCAGTCCCCCTACATTTATTTTGTTTTATTATCGGTTGCACCGGCCAAATGTTTGTTTCACGATTCAATCCGTCGTGCGCCGCCACAACGCGCGGCGGGTAAAATTGCTAGTGTTTTTGTAACAGTAACGTCCATCCACATGTATTGTAAAAACTAATATGTTTCAATAACTTAAATGAGAAGAATAAAAATAATGACTAGAAATTATGCCTGAAAACAAACTTCAGTCGATATAATATAATTTATTTATTTTTAAATCTGCAAATAGTCCTTCGTTATATTATTTGTTTTATCATCATAGGGATTGGCAATTAGTTTCTTGGCAACAATCCAAATATCCGTTGAGAAAAATAAAGATCAGATTACGATACGTAGTTGTCACTGAAGTGCTCCTTGTCGGACTATGTATCTTTATTTTTATTTATTTATTTTTTTAACTTCCAATTCTTACCAATTTTAGAGGGAAATATAGGGGTTGTTTAGTTGATTAAGTGTTGAATCATTAAAAGTTTTGAATAGTTAAGAACTCTAAATGATTAAAGGTTGAATCATTAAGTTGGACATCTTAATGGTTAGTTTTCTTGTCTCACGTTGGTAGAAGAGCCTCATTAAGGTTCAGCCTAGTTCAGTTTTAATGGTTTGGTGCTTAATGGTTCAGCAACATCACAAATATGAATGATTCAGCCTTAACCATTTCATTCAGAAGCTGAAACAAACACGCCGAATGCTGAATCATTCAGCACTGAACCATTCAGAGCCTCATTACCATACATCCCCGTAGTTTTTAATTGGGTGACAAGTAAAATTGCATAATAAAATTATAAGTGAAAAAATCGAAAAATTGAACTAAAATAGTTGAGTCAATTGAGAGACCGATATTTTGATTATGAACGATTATGATTTAGTTGATAATCAATTTTTATGCTCATTTAATATTTTTTTTTTTTTTGCTTTTTATATTAAATATTAATGTGTCCGAAAAGTTTGTTATATTCTTTATAAAAGGCACTCGGTGTATTTAATACACGCGCGTTGTGCGATTTTCACATGGCACGTAAACAGCCGGTTTTTCTAAACTCATTATTTCTATAAACTTTACTCAGGGTCTGTTTGGTATGGGGTAATGGAATGGAGAGGGAATGGAATGGACGAGGTAATGTAATCGATCATTACCATTCCATGTCTTGTTTGGTTGCCATGTGGGAATAAAACAAAACATTACTTTGTGTTGTTGGATAGGCAGGAAAAAACAAAAGAATAAAATTGGTGGTTAGTGGTTGTGGTGGGTGGTGGTCGGTGGCTATGATGGTGGGTGGTGATATGTGGCGATAGCGGCGATGGTGACGACGGTGGAAGGTGGAGGTGGGCCACAATGGTGAGTAGTGGCGGTGGTGGTGGTGGTGGTGTGTGCGGTAGCATGGTGGTGGGTGGCGACGACGGAGGAGGGGGGTGGCATCGATGGCGATGGGTGGAGGTGGATGGGGGTGATGGTGGGTGGGTGACGATGGTGAGTAGTGGCGGTGATGGGTGGTGGTGGGTGGCGGCGGCAGTAGTGGTGGGTAAAGGAAATTGTGTGAGTGAATGGGGTAGGTGGTGGAGGCGGCGGTGGTGGGCGGCGTTGGGTGGTGTTGGATGGAGACGGTGGTGGGTGGTAGCGGGTGGTGGCGGTGGTTGGTGGCGGCGATGACGAGGACAACGGTGGTGAATGGTGACAGCGGTGGTGGGTGGCGGCGGCAACGATGGTGGGCGACGGTGATGGGTGGTGACGGCGATGGTGGGTAGTAGTGGCAGCGGTGGTGGATGGTGATGATGGTGGTGGTGGGTTATGATGTTATTAAAGGGTGAATGAGGGATGGAATGAAAAAAAAAAAAACATGGGGGTGGATGGAATGATTTTGAGGAATGGAATGCCTTGTGGAATGAGTGATTCCTTTCCTTTAACCAACCAAACACACTAATTTTTCATTATCTCCTAATGATCCATTCCATTTCCCGTTCCATTTCATCATACCAAACGCTACCTCAATTCTCAAACTCCATATAACAGACCATAATTTTAAAACTAATAGAAACAAAGTTATAAAAAAAAAGTAAAACCAACATCATTGCCTAACTAAACCACCATCCACCATTGTCCGCATGGAAACCTATTTGAACAAATCAAGATTTCAAAATTCATAACCTGAAATGGTAAAAAAAAAAAAAAATCACTAAAACAAACTGAGTTCCAATAACCCAAAAAATAGGAGATCATCCCAGCTCAAATTTTTAAAGGATACCCAATCACTACTTAGAGCATTCACAGTAGCTCCCCTATTTTATGTGAGTATGTCCTCAAAATTATATGGGGTGGGTGTGAGTGATTGTGAGTGAAGAAAAATGAGGAATCTACTGTTGATCGGTATAATTGGGGTTATTTGGGAATCTTTTGAGGCAAACTGGAAGGTGTATTTATTTTTTTAGTATTTGTTGAAAGTAGTTGTGAGTGGAGGAGAGAGAAACTGTAATGATTTTTAGTGTAATATGTGGTTGTGATTGGTTGTGAGGGAATGGGGGATGGGAAAGCTACTGTGAATGCTCTTATCCCAATATCAGGTTTGTCAAGCTTAACTCAAAATTCATCCACCACCCATTCAAACTAAAAAAAATGCATACTACACAAAACGGTACAACTAACAACCGCAATGATAAAGTAGAGCATAATCTATTAACATTCTAGTTTTTTGATGTAGCCACCACTATAGGCAAAAGTTCCAACATAAGCCCCTCTCTAAGTTTTCATCAACTGGATGTAGATGCATATTCTATATGTGTCAGTAGCTTTCGGATTACAAAAGACGAAATCGCCAAAGTTTTGAAGATTATAAGTTTTCTATGTTTTGGTTCTGGCAATCGAGGGTGCGAACCAGTTTATTTAGGTCGAATGAGTTGTAATTTGTTTGATTCGAACTTTTCTCAAGGTCGAACTACTAGGTTCGACCTCACAATAGGTAGAATGAGTTTCTTTATATATAGGTATTAGGTAGTGACGGTTATTAGAGTTGTTGATCAGTTGTGTGTGTGTTCTAGAGAGTTCAATTACACCTTTAACTGTTTGTTTTTTTGTTAACTTCAACCTGTAAACGTTTTATGACATTAAAGTTAATGAAAACATGTTTAAAATGATTTGTATTGTATTTTGATTACGGTTTTAATCATTTTGCATGATATTCAGGGTTTCCACACCTAATACGTCAATACTTGTGTGATCATGTTGTTTCTTTGTTTAAAACCGATCTTACAAAGTGGTTATCAGAGCTTGTGCTCGATCACACGACTTCAAATTGATAAGAATTATAAAAATTTCGGATCAAAATCATCAAAACCCTAACTTTTCTGTTGAACATTGTTTTAAACATGTTTTTTGATTGATTTGAAGGTGTTTTTACGTGTTTTATTCAAAATTCTTTCACAAAACTTGTTATTCCAAAGGTCCAAAACAAAACCTGATCATTTCTAATCAAAATTGATAACATTTTCAAAATTCTGATCAAAATTGTATGATTTTGGTGAAAAATTGATCATGAACTCCATTAGGGTCGAATCAGATTTTCATTTGGTCGAATGAATCTTAGGACTGTTCATTCGTGCTAGTTTAGGGGTCGAATCAGTTTCAAATATTTTCATTCGACTACCTAGATTCTCATTAGGGTCCTTAGAATTTCGTTCGTGCCATCATATATTCATTCGTGCTCCCAGTTAGGTCGAACCAGACACTCTATTTTTTAATTCGGGGTTAGATTTGGGTCGAACCAGTTACAAATTTTTCGTTCGAACTTACGATCTGTTGAACCAAATTTCCAGTGACCAAAATTTTTCTAAGTGTTGAAATGTGCACATTATGGATAACATTTGGGGATGCTCTATGAACACCAGACCTAACATGACACCACAATAGCAAACACCGATGAATCCATGGGCTGTAGCGGCTGAGAGGGGTAAACCACAACTACAACTGATGACTAATTACTAGTCCTCGGGACCAACACAACCCATTGTGAGACCTCCACCTCAACCAATGCTAGATTATTTGGGGTGGTGCAGCAGCCGCAACTGTTCAAAACCAGACCATAACAACTTTGATGAATGATCTATCTACTGGAAATGGCACTAGACCACCGAAGTTGATGGATATGATTGATTATCACTCATGGCAGAAAAGGTTTAGGATTCATTTAGAGGGATTAGATGGTGTGAAGCATGGAAAGTGTTACAAAAGGGGCATGTGCAACCAATGGTTGAGAATTCTAATACTCCTATTGCACTGGATGACATGACTGATACAGATAAGAAGAAGTATGCTACTGAAAAGAATGCGTACTCACAGTTATCCCAAGCATTGACCACATATATACTTCATCAGTGTGGACCATGTACTACATCAAAGCAACTATGGGAAGCTTTGAAGAGCAGGAATGATGGCAATGAGAAGACAAGGAAGCTTAGGATTGATGTGCCAAAGAAAGAGTTCGAGAATTTTAACTACTAGTTTGTTGGAAATGAGACTTTGAAAGATTTAACTACTAGATTTTTCCATTTATTGTCTAACTTTCTAACTATGAAATTGTTTATCCTATGTCAGAATGTGTTGAAAAGTTTGCAGATGCACTTCCAGTTTATTGGAGTCAACATTTGGAGGTATTGAGGGAAAAGGACTTGTTTTCATTTTGGACACTGAACGAGTTCATTCAGAAGCTTGAGAACAAGGAAATGGAGGAGAAAAGGAAGGCGAAGAGAGCTCAGATTCCTCGAAATCCGGAGCTGTATGTTCAGCACCACAGACTGCTTTTGTCTCAAGTGTGGAACCAACCGATGCTGCAAATTATTATGGTGTATCTTCAACTTCATCATATATATCTACTCAACCTCCAATGCAACCCACAAGTTATTATGGTGCTCCATCCGTGAACACGATTCAACAATCAACACCGAATGTTGGTCAATCCCCATCCAGCTCAAGTTCCATTGTGTTAGAAACTTCTAACATGGATTATGTGACTGTGAAAGTATCTCAAAAGCAAGTTGCTTTTGTATCAGCTATGGTTGCTTCTTATAATGGACTGGTAGCGACTCAAATTGGTAACAACAACTTGACAAATGAGGGTTATTCATAGATTGATAGAAAAGTGATGGATTTGATTGATATTCAATGGGCGTTTGCAAGTGTTGTAAGGAGAGCAACTGAGTTTATGGAAAGAACGGGTAGAACGGATCTTGCTACATCACTGAACACTACTTATGGTTTTAACAAAGCAACGGTGACATGTTACAATTGTGGAACAAAAGGTCACTTTGCTGGGGAATGCACCAAACCCAAACAACAAGGAAACCATAACCCTTTTAATTCAAACTACCAAAACCGTCAAAACCATAACAATTTCCAAAACCAAAACAACTTCCAAAACCAAAACCAAAACCGTATTTCACAAAATTCCAACCAAAGACAAACATCAACACCCAACCAAACCCAAACAACACCAAACCATGAAAGAAAATTAGTTCCAATAACCACTCCAACCAACCAAAACCAAAGCAATAACCAAGCGATGGTGAGTCAACAAGATGAGGGATTTAATTGGAACGACATGCAACTTGGTGTAGATGAGATTTTTGGGGGTAATGTTGCATGTTTCGCACAAGAGGTTGTGAATGAAGAAGTTGTGAAAGTTGATGACTTGATGATTGAAGAAGTAGTTGAGGAGATTGTGACCGAGACGGTTGATGAACCGATTATTGAAGAAACCGTGTCTGAGACGGTTAATGAGGTTGTTAGTGAAGCTTCTGATGCTCATGAGTCGAATTATTCAGATTCAGAAAGAGCGACTGATTTAGAAGCGGGTCAAACATCATTAGATAATGATGTTGATCAGTTATTAGCCGAAGCAGATTTCCTAATTAGCAAGAAATCGTGCATAGTGGATGAAGCTTGAACCAAGATTGACTACTCATAGTTTTTCTCTGGAAAGGAAGCTCACTTTGGTCTCATGACTATGACTGATTCTTCAAATCTGGTAAGTTCTAACTCACTTCCTAAGTGTAATGATTGTGTGACTTTATTAGGAAAGTGTGATAGATTAGATAGTGAGATTTTGAGTTTGAAAACTGACTTGGCTAGTGCAAAGCAAGCTGTTGAGACCTATAGGAAAAATGAAAGAGCTTTGAACAAAATAATTGAAAATTATAAAAATGATGTTTCAGAACTAACCAAAACTATATCAAAGAAACAAATTGCTATTAACAACTACATAAATGAAATAGAGGAAACAAAGCTTGAAATGGCCAAGGTCAGATGCATGTAGGAAAAGATGAACAAAAAGTTGGAATGCTACTTCAATGTGGCGTATGTTTTGAACCACATTGTGGAAGTGCCTAATAAGGAAGGCATTCCAACCGGTATCAGTTACAAATCTATTCCATCTCCAGTTCTTTTTGAAAATCATAACCTTGATCTTGTGAGTTCGAAGAGTACAGATAATTCTACTTCCACATCAGAAAACGAATCTAACACCTCTAGTGTAGGAGATCCGAATTCTGATGTGAGACCGATACTAGGTGTGAATGATGAGAATGTGGTAGCAAAAACCGATGATTTCTGATTCGGAGGATGATGAACATAATAAGAATGATAATATTCCTTTGGAAAATTACATTAAGTGTGATCCTTCACCTAAGGTTCAGAATCCTCCCAAGGCAGAAACTAAGCCAAATCCATTTGTAAAGACAACTGATGAGACTGACTTAGATGATAAACCAGTCAAAGTATTTTATCGGATTCAAGGATCTGGTCAGATTTTTGCTGATTCAGAATATCCATACAGTTTGTAAACCATTCTAAATTTGCTAAAATCTGGCAAGAAATCACAATCTGGTTTCCGAAATATGAAAGAACAAATGATTTTCCACCAGAATTGATAAGATAGTTGTATGGTGATGAATCTAAAAAGGCAAAAGTTCATGTGACTGAGTTTGTCAAACCGGTAAATGGTGTTAACATTTGTGGAACCGGCTTACTCATTGGAGCCTTCTCCTGAGAGTTTAAGGCGTAAGTGTATTGATGATCAATACCCGGTTAACACATTTGCACATCATCATGAGAAAAACAAGTTTGAAGAATACCGTGCCTGTTTCAAATGTGGGGAGAGAGGGCATTTACTTGCTCACTACCCATATGTGAGACACAAGAGGCATGAGGTTGAGGTTAGAAGGGAACAAAGGCATTCGAATGCTGTTTATCCCCAAAATCAGTTTTATCAATCAAGGGGTAAACAACCGGTTCTCTATGACAATCGAAATCGAATTCCGATGGAAAAGCCAATTAAGAAACCTGTGGTAAACTCAGTTAAGGACAAACAGAAAGATTATGTTGCTAAATAAGTGACTATACCGACTGTTAAATCTGAAGTTGGACCTTCATCTGTTAGATCAGATAAGGTTACCAAGAATGCTCCTCCAAAGGTTGTTTCAAAGAAATCTGAAAATGTTAAATCTGAAACTTTTAAACAAATAAAAATTTTAAAATGACCAGAGAAAACTTGGTTACCAAAGGGCTCTTCTAGTTGTTCTACCTCAATTCCAACAGTATCTGTGAAGGCTGTCTCAGAAAAGAAAGAGGTTCATAAGAAAATTGAAGAAAAGAATGTCGTTTCTATGAATGTTGATACTTTAAGACCCAAGACCAACAAGGTTGTCTCAGGGAGTTCCAGCTGGCCCTGTTAGCAGTCTTTGGATTGTTGACAGTGGAGCTTCCTGGCACATGACATGGGACATGACATTCCTATTCGACATCAAGAACATCAATGGAGGTTATGTTGCTTTTGCCAATAACAAGGGAGGTTATATAACTATGGAAGGATGTGTGAGTAATGGGATAGTAAGTTTTGAGAAGATATCCTGTGTGAAGCAGATCGACTACAATCTTCTGAGCGTTTCGCATATATGTGACAAGAAGTTTTCTGTTCATTTTGATTATAAAGCTTGCTACATCCTCAAACTTGGTTTCGAAATTCCGAAGGAGTGGATTATGTTGAAAGCTCCAAGAGTAAACAATTTGTATATTCTTGACATGAGCAAGGCTACAACGACACAGGGCTAAGTTACATGTTTCTTGTTGAAGGTTACTGAGAAAGAATCTATCATGTGGCATAGAAGAATGAGACATATTCATTTGAGAAAGATGAATAAATTGGTGAAGAATGGATTATTAGAAGGCGTTAATGTGAAACATTTTCATTTGAATGATAAGTTTGTTTCATGCAAGAAAGGAAAAGAGCACAAACACTCCCACCAACCCAAGAAAGTTAATTATGTGAGTGTCCTACTTGAGCGTTTACACATGGACCTCTTTGGACCAGTGAAGCGTAAGAGTATTTGTGGAGACTTGTATTATCTTGTGGTTACTGATGATTATTCTAGATTTTCGTGGGTGATGTGCATGCAACACAAGAGCGACACATTCAATAATTTGAATGTTCTGTTTACCCGTTTGGAGAATATCTATGGCTTGAAGATTAAAAGAATCAGAAGTGATAACGGGACGGAGTTTAAGAATTTGATGATGGACGCACTATGTGAATCAATGGGAATTCATCATGAATACAGTGCACCTTATACTCCACAACAGAATGGTGTTGCAGAACGAAAGAACAGGACTCTAATAGAGACGGCGAGAGCGATGCTTGTAGATTCTATCTTCCGGTTATTTTCTGGAATGAAGCTATTCATGCAGCATGTTATACTTTGAACCGTGTGTTGACTGTGAAGAAGTTTGCAAAGACTTCTTATGAGCTACTCAACAGACGAAAGCCGAATTTAGAGTTTCTAGAACTATTCGGGGCGCCGTGTATGATGCTTAATCCGACTGAGAAATTTGGAGCTAAAGTTGAAGAAGGATATTTTGTTGGATACGGGACTCCTAATAAGTGTGTATTTAACAAAAGAACTAAGTGTGTTGAAGAGTGATCTAATGTTGATGTTCAAAGATACAATCAAAATGCTTCCGGCGTTGGACCCGATTGGATGTTTAGTTATTTGAGTCATTCAATGTAGAAAGTTTGGTTGAAGAAGTTGTTCTTCGTATGTATTACGAGTGTGGAAATGCTACTATTTCACCAGTGGTGCGTCCAATCACCGTGACTCTTCCTACCACAGCTTCTAATGATACCAATGCTCATGTTTCTATATCAAATTAAGAAGAAGTGTTTCAAGATGTTTCAGATACGTTTGATTCTTCGGATTCGGATGATGATGAAGAAGTTACCAGTGAAGCAGTCTTGAACCAGAATACCGTATCACCACCAGTGAACCCAAATCAGTCTATAGATGTTCCTTCTACATCATATCTGGGTAATGATCTGGATTCAGCTGAGAATGTGAATGTTCAGACGGTGATTCCTGTTCCAGCAAATTCAGAATCTCGGATCAACATCTATCATCCGTTAGAACAACTTATTAGTGATCCTGGTAGCAATGTGATGACACGTGGACAGTTAAGACATGCATCTTCAAACGAGAACACTGGAGCCCTAGCACTTTATTCGGAAATTCAGAAATCAGGTGAACAAAATGATTGGTTGTTTGCTTGTTATGTTTCGCAGGTTGAACCAAGATCATACAAGGAATCGTTGAACGACGAATCATGGGTGAATGCAATGCAACAAGAACTTCAAAAATTCGAGAAGCTTGGAGTGTGGACGTTAACCGACCTACCACCAGATCGAAAGAAGATTGGCACTAAGTGGGTATTCAAGTGCAAGAAGGATGATTGTGGAGTTATTTTTAAGAACAAAGCTCGATTGGTAGTTCAAGGTTTTCGTCAAACTGAATGGATTGACTATAACAAAGTCAATGCACCGGTTGCATGTATAGAAGCAATTCAAATGTTTCTTGCGTATGCATCTTACATGAAGTTTAAGGTGTATCAGATGGATGCTAAAAGTGCTTTCCTATACAGTGTGGTAAACGAAGAAGTGTATGTTGGTCAACCACCAGGTTTGAGGATCCTATCCACTGGGATAAGGTCTACAAACTGAACAAAGCGTTGTACGGTTTGCACCAAGCCCCTCGACAGGGGTACGAAGAGCTTAGCACATACTTACTCTCCAGAGGTTTCAAAAGAGGACATGTTGACTGTACCCTGTTCACGAAAAGAACAAAGGGAGATTTGCTCCTGGTACAAATATATGTTGATGATATTATATTTGGGTCGACTAACGAAAGTTTATGCAGGGAATTCGAAAAGGTCATGCAGAAAAAGTTTGAGATGAGCTCAATGGGAGAAATGCAGTTCCTTCTGGGATTGCAGGTGGATCAGACGCCGTCGGGAATCTTTATTCATCAGATGAAATACGTATCCGAAGTCTTAAGTCGATTCCAGATGGAGGATTCAACACCGATCGCCACTGCCATACAACCTAATCACGGGATTGGAGTTGATGCTAAGGGGGAGCTCGTTGACCCCTACATTTACATAGCCATCGTCGGATCCTACGTTATCCGAAAGGATGTCCATCACTTAGGTTATGGTACCCTAGTGATGATAACTTTGACCCAATTGATTTTAGTGATGCAGATTACGGAGGCTGTGATACTGACGCTAAATCCACAACGGCTAGATGTCAATTTCTGGGGAGTCGTTTAATTACTTCGAAATGCAAGAAGCAGACATCAAATGCACTTTCGACGTGTGAATCTGAATATGTGGCAGCCTCGAGTTACTGTTCGTAAGTGCTTTGGATTCAACAACAGATGCGTGACTACGGTTTGCAATTTCTTAAAACCCCCATTCATTGTGATAAGAAGCAGCCATTGCACTCACAAAAGACACCGTACATCATTCTAAGGCTAAGCATATCCGAATACGGTATCACTTTATTCGTGATTGCTATGTTAAAGGTTTCATAGATATGATGAAAATCCACACTGACTATCAAAGAGCCGATCTTTTTACTAAAGCTTTTGGTAAATCACGCTTTGAATTTTTATTAAAAGTTAACGGTATAAAAGAAAAGAAAGATTGAAGTCCTCATCGGTTTGTCAATTTTCATTTTAGTTTTAAGTTTTTATCTTTCCAAAAATTATAAATCCAAAAATATGTTTTTAATTTTAGGGGAAGTTTTATTCAGAAAAACCAGAAACATTGAAAATTTTTAAAAACCATAAAAATCAGAAAACACAAAATGATTTTTCCTGGAGAAAAAAAAAGAAATGATAGTACATCAGTGAGGATCTATCACATACTAAAGATTTGAAACGTTTAAATTTGACATGTGATGATTTTGTGTGATGTGTTGGTAGATTTCGTAGACCTATTAATGCGTGCCTTAGTGATACAAGCATAACGAGCTACTCGCTAGTGGCTAAACACCTCATGGGCATATGGTCTTAGTACCGTAATTTCGTTTGATAGGATTGCCAAAATCAGAGGTTTCGGGTCGTTATGTGGTTAGTTATCTGGGGTAACCTGGCTGATCTTTTGTCGTATTGATTTACGGACCTAGATTCAGTCAGGATATCTTCACAAGAGCACAAATTCCAAACCATAAGCTACCGAATGGGGAACTTATAATGTATGACAATGATCAAAGATCATTTAATGCATCATATCATATCTATGATGAAAACCATGATTGATATAAGCCTCAACTTGGTAAGAGTGCACATATTACTCTGTAGCATTGATTTGCTGAACTGTACACCTCTGTGCCTCTTACCTTGTATATTACGGATAACAATCGCATAATCACGCATTACGATGAAGCTTTGTGAAATTTCCTTGATACGGGAATATGCTGTGTGAGTGGGAAACATAAGCTTGTTAGTTTTAATACATCTAACGCGTATCATTTTAAAGCATTGCATAATGGTTTGCATGTGAGCTTTTGTGGATCACAATATCAGTCATTGCCGAGTCTCACATAATCTTTAATGTTAAAATACTAAAGAACAACTGTGTGATTCGATTTCTCAAAAACTGATATGATCCACTTACAGGAAAATCACAAAAAGATTGTCTATATATTTCCTTACTTCTTTTTGTTTAATTTTCATCATTATATGCAAAACTCAAAAAAAAATTAGTGTGTTTTAGCATAAATTTCAGACGATACAAAATATTTACATTTCTGTGTTATTTTCGATAACCGATGTTGGAAGACGATCATTTTTTGGAAGTTTCACATACCAATATGAGTTTTGTATCTTTAAAATCAAAATTTTTGAAGGTTTGAAAGTTTAAAGGTTTGAAAATGACAAAATGTGGACCGAATTGAACATTTTGGTAAAAATCAAATTTCAAAATTTCCATTCGCCCTTTCGTTAGGTCGAATAAAAATTTATGCATTGATTCGTGCTCTTTGGTTAGGTTGAATTAAACATGGTTTATTATACTATTTCATTCAAACCAGCAATTTTTCATTCGGGCTTTAGTTACCAAGAAGCAAAAATTGTGAAACCCATTCGACCTCACTTAGGGTCAAACCAATGACCCTATATATACCTATCTGTTCCATTCGACCCTCACATTTCATTCGAGCCTACTATTACTCTGATCCATTCTCTCTAAACGAGACATTTCGAAATTGATTTTTAGACTTGATCATATTGCTCCTTGACTCTTCATATATCTATCCATGGATTTTGAAGGATTTCTGACCATTCAAACGATCAGAAATTAGGGATTTTTAGTTCCAACCCTAACTGCATTGATTGACATATTTTTGATGTTTGTTAACAAGATTTGATTATTGTTTTCACTTAATCGATGGTTTTGGGGGTATAGAATCAAAATTTATGGTTTAACATGATTAAACAAGATTTCGATTAGTATGAACCCTAAATTTAGTTGAAAACAATCAATTAAGATGTAATTGTTGAAATTGATGGTTAGTTATTATATTTCGGTGATATTAGAACAAAATGCAACAAAAATTCTGGACAAAAACAAATTGAATTAGTGATTTCAAAATTTAAAATCAAACAATTTTCATTCGACCCGGTTGAATGAGTTTTGGATAGCTTGATTCGTGCTGTTTATTTTTTGTTCGGGACCTCGAAAGGTCGAACCAGAATTTTAATAATCAAAATTTTTTAAATTTGTCGGTTTTCATTATTTGTCTAATGTGTTTGATTGTTTGTTTTGAACAGATAGAAATGGTTGAATCAAAAGAACCAAAAGAACTTGTAATCCAGAAGAAACACAACTGTTGTGCATTTATTGGCGAAGTGGATGACAAGTATGAGGAATTTCAAGGGATGATCGAATTTTTACAAAGATCTAGGATTGTATACGCCATTGCACAACCTTATAACATATACAAGGATCATCAAAAGGAGTTTTGGGAGAATGCTAAAATGGGTTTCTAGGATAGAAAAATAGTGATTCACAGCAAGATTCAAGATAATATCATACTTGTTGATGAAGAAGACTTTAGGAGGGTATTGAAGTTGACTAATGAAGAAACAGATCCAATTACTTTGTCGTGGTCTATTCAAAAGGGATGTTTTCTCAGGATGAAGTATTTGGGGAAAATTTCAGATTGTCAATGATTCAAGGCAAATGTGTGTCCGGCATTTAAATACCTGATACATGTTATCCTACATGTTTTTGCCCCAATTAGAGGAGGTTTTGATGTGCTCAGAGATACTACTTGTTCAATGGTGGTAGCTCTCATACTGAACAAGTCGTTTAATGTGTCTGGCATGTTATTCAAGCACATAAAGGAGTTCTTTGATGGAACTAAGACAGATAAATTCCTCATGTATCCCAGATTTCTGCAGATGATAATAGATGAGAAGTTACCTAGCTTTGTCAAAGATTCTAAGCAGATTATAAATCAAGAACACCTGAATATGATGACTTTGAATAGGATGAGGACGTATAAAAGAAAAGAAGAGAAACCTCGAATGAGGTGATTATTTGGTCATCTTATCAATCCTGGTTTTAAAGCTTCGAATCATGATGGATGGAGACACAAGGAGAGTGATTCAGACTCAGATTCACCTCTTGTTCCAGTTTTGAAGGGTGAAAAAGTGAAGCGCCAAGTTGTTTAATTGGGTGCTAAATCTAAGAAGGGAAAACAAATTGAGAGTTCGTCTATTGCATACAACAAAATCCAGATTCAGTTTCCAAATCTTTGAAGAATATCTTATCCAGCTTAAACAAACCCACATCATCTTCCAAACCTCAAACTGAATCAAGTTCACAACCTTCTGTGACAGTTTTTGAAGATGTGATGAACTTGGTAAACCAAAAGATTTCAAAGATGATGAAGTTCTTTTCCAAGTATGAGAATGAAATCAAGCAAATGAAGGAAAATGAGAAAGATATGCTTGAGATTGTGATTAAATCAAAGGAGAGGCGGGACAAGTTAGAGGAAGAAGTCACCAACTTGCAGATTGAGAATTCTAAACTGTAGTTATCAAGCAAAAAGAATGAGAAAAGGATTGTGGTTGTTGAAAAGGAGAATGTGGAATTGAGGAAGATTACAGATGACTTGTATCAGAAAGTACCGCAAGTGAAAGGTGCTGATGATTCAGATGATGAAGATGATGCGGAAGAAGAGGAAGAAGAGGAAGAACTTAATGTTGATTATAGTGGCACTGACGATGATAATGATTCAGATGGTGATGAGGGAAACGATAAAGATAAGGATGATGAAGGATCAACAGATTCTTATGATAATGATGATGATGATGATGTTGATAAGTATTCATATGAAGCAAGAGATAAAGAAAAGAAGGATAAGTCAACAGGATCTAGTTCGGGTCAAGGTAAAGTTGAAATGACTGAAGTTGACAAAAAGAGACTGTTGAAGACATTAAAGAAAGGTCACATCTCAACCAGATTCACCATGCTAGATTCAGGGATATATTTGTGAATGGTGATATGAAGTATTGTCTTGAATATCCTGAACCTGAACTGGAGGATGGTGAAGTTAGTATTGAAATTTCAAGAGAAATACTTGAAGGTGTAGCACAACAAGCTGGTATTACATTTGAAGAATTAATACAGAGGAAAGAGAATCCTGAGTTACCAGTTGTTGAACCAGGACATCATTAAGATGATTCAAACGTGGACTTTCATGAAGTGGTGATTGAGGATATCTCGCATGAAGAGTATCCAGAGTATTACAATGTGAAAGATAACACTAGTGTCCTGTTTGTTGATGATTCTGTCTTGAGAGAAACTAAAAAGGTTGCCGATGAGAAATGTAAAAAGGTTGTTGATGAACTATTATCTGATGAATGTGAAAAGGCTGATGTGAATAAGAAGTCTGATGCGTTTTGAATTATCTTGGAAGGTTACGTGAAGCAGATGAAAGTACACCAAAGCCACCAATTCAAGGAGATTTCTATTGCTATCATAATCAATCATTCAAAGGCAGAGCGATAGCATGGAAATTCTTTCCTCAGCTTCGGTGTATCGGTATCAAGTGGGAACGAGGCATTCTGTATTTTAGTCACTTTCATGATATCAAAACTCTTCCTTACTGAGCCGTGCGTGATATATGTAGACATAAGCTGGTTGGTGTGTCTGGATTGGTTGAAAATATGGCTACTAAGATGACGAGAGAGAGCTTGACGAAATGGTATATGTTTAAGCCACAGTATCGTAAACGTATCATTCACAAGAAGATCAATCCTGATAACAAACTTCCTTATGTGACTTTGAAGTACAAGCCGCCGACATGCATGAATAAAATTCCCCTGATGCCTATGGAACCAGATTTGAGCAAGAATTTTGCTTTTTGGTATTACGATTGGGGTGCGGCTAAAGCAGTAATTGTTATGGATAACGAGGACAAAAAGAAGTTGTGAAGAAAATTGAGGATTTTTGATCCAATGTGGTTGATAAATTTTGTCGAAGACTGACATTGAAATGTTATATTTTAATCTGACTCACGTTGACGCACTTGACATTCAACAAGCATATAGATTTCAAGTTGTTGTCAAGTTCTGTTGGGTGTTTGAGATAAATGCTGGATGTGATTATAAGGGGTTGCCTGGGAAACATGCTTTGAAGTTGAAGAAGCCGTTATAGATGAAAGAAGCTGGGAAGACCTTAAAAGCTAAACAAATGATGCAGAGAATTGAAAGAGATAACAAGAACAAATAATCAGAGCTACAGACAAGGGGGAGTTTGTAGATGCATATTCTATATGTGTCTGTAGCTTTCGGATTAGAAAAGACGAAATTGCCAAAGTTTTGACGATTGTAAGTTTTCTATGTTTTGGTTCGGATAATCGAGGGTGCAAACCAAGTTTATTTAGATCGAATGAGTTGTAATTTGTTTGATTCGAACTTTGTCAAGGTCGAACTACTTGGTTCGACCTCACTATAGGGCGAACGAGTTTCTTTATATATAGATGTTAGGTAGTGACGGTTATTAGAGTTGTTGATCAGGTGTGTGTGTTCTAGAGAGTTCAATTACACCTTTAACTGTGTGTTTTTGTTTACTTCAACCTGTAAGTGTTTTATGATATTAAAGTTAATGAAAACATGTTGAAAATGATTTGTATTGTCTTTTAATTACGGATTTTATCATTTTGCATGATATTTAGGGTTTCCGCACTTGATACGTCAATACTTGTGTGATCATATTGTTTCTTTGTTTAAAACCGATCCTACACTTGGCCACTTCTTCCTCCCGTAAACATGGAGTTTTTGGCCGCATAAGCGTGTTTACTTCATGCTATTCCAAATATTTCTTCTATCCGTATTACGCTGCCTTCTAAGAGCTGTCGAGGGTTACTAAGGGTGGGTTTTTTAGCTCTCTTAGATGCACCTGTTCGCCAGCTGCATGTAGAATAAAAGAAGCCCTGGTTAGTAACTTTCTATTCACATTGATTTGACTTTGAGGTTGGACAATTTAGATTTGCTGATAATTGTAGGTGCAGAAAGCAAAAAATAAGTGAGGTCAACAAAGTAGCAGTTGGTTACTCTGTTGTTCAATTCCCATAAAGGCAAACACATAATTCAGTTAGTTATGGTTTACCACATAAAGAACACATACCTATCATATAGAATTTATTGTTTAAGGTTTTTCTTTACCTTCAAATGGCAGCAATGCTCATTTCACAAATGAAGTGACATAAATTCCTGCTGCAGGTGCAACCAACTTTTTAAAATTTATCTAGTTGACCTGTTAGAAGTCAAACAAAAGCCACAATGATCCGTATCATTACATATTTTCTGAATAAAAAAACTTCAACAAAATGAGGGAAAATAATTTATTGCATAAGCAGCATTTTGTAGAAGAAACAATTTACATAGACAACAAACTTAGTGTCACATTTGCAACAAAATTCTGTATCAAGTATTCAAATATCACTCTACGAAACCTGGAATCATAACAAAATAGTGAAACCACACATCAACACTGCCTTTCAAACTAAAATATTTTAAATTTGAGATTAGGTTCAAAGTTTAGTAGCTAAATCTACTCTAAATTCTACTCCAAAACTGAACTACAATTGAAGAAAATTATGAGCAGGTGAAACCTTACTAACACGATTTCACACTAACATATATGTTGCTGGAATGTTTTTTAATGGATATTAATGCAAAAATAAATTAAAGACTTATGAGCATGCTTCTTAGTTAACAGATTGCTAGATTAGAGGTATAAACTTAAAAAAGTTAATGGTAACCTTTACATCGGATCGTGGCAGGGACCCTAGTCGACAATGGCGGAGGTGGCGGCTAGGTCCTCTGAGCCTCCTTGTAACCACCTATACTCCCATAAGACGCCTCACCTTCAGCGAACATGAAATCCCTTCCAAAGTCATAGTCGATCGAGGTTAAAAAGATTTTCTTCAAGATTTACTTAGGGCTCAACATAGGTTTTGAAAGGTGAACCAAAAGTGATGGAAAAAAGGGTTATGGAGATGCACGAGAGCAGAAGAGGCTGTGATGGTGGAGATGGGAGGTAGGGATGTGTCGACGATGAAAGGCTGTGATGTAAGAGCATGTTTGGCTCTCCTTCTCCTTTTCTCCTTTCTCCTTCTTATACCTCAAAAGCTCATTAATCTCAAAAGTTACAAATTGTAACTTATGACTTTCCCCCTCTTTTCTCCTTTTCAAAGCACAAAACCTTCCAAAAGTTCTTTTTCAAACAATTAACCAAACACCCTTTTTTGTAACTTTTGACTTATTGGATAAGTCATAAGTTAAAAGGGGAAAAAATGGACAGCCAAACACCCTCTAAATGATTTGTGATGTAAACGATTGATGCTTCAAAGAAAATCCCCAAATAGCCCTCAAAAGGAGGTGTAAAAGTCAGAGGTGGCCATATACCATTCAAAGTAGCAGAACTATTAATATATAATAGAATTGTTTGTTTGTTTTCGTTTATAACTTAAAATGATCGCTAAGAAATGAGAATATTTTTTCAAATAATATATTCCATTTCTTTAAACTTTGCCAAGTTACATCTAACTAGAAGGTAGACGGGTAATAATCTGTATTGCCGCCCTTTTTTTAATTTGTGATCCATAGTCTACTAAATACAAACCTCTGCCCCTGGAGATGAACTACTGCTGTGAATAATCCGTTGGACCCTGGTCAAGAAACGAATAGCTTTGGGCGCTAGGGAGCCAAAGGTATCAAAAGCCAAGAAAACAAAGACATGTTGGGTTTCTGCACAAACTTTAGCATGCTTATCCACTAAGAAATGAAGAATAAGGAACACTTGATCAATCTCATCAAGCATTATAGAATAAGAGAACACACACACATATATACATATATATATATATATATATATATATATATATATATATATATATATATATATATATATCATTAGGATCCGGATCATTTGAGAACTCCTCTGAGTTGTGAGAACTCAGGAACTCACTTTATAACCACACACTTATTTTAATAAAAAATGAATATGTGGTCCAGAATTAAACAACAATAAAATAATGAATAAAATATTAATATACTTACACGGGGTAAAAATCCCTTACACCGGTGTAATTTGGTGTAAATTAATGTATTTTTTTTAATTTTTTATAGCGGGGTTTTCGTGTTTTTACACCAGTGTACAAAAAAAATTCACATTTTACGTCGAGTTCTCGTGAGTTCTCACAACTCATTGAGTTCTCAACGGATCCTAACCCTATATCATTGTAACTACATGCATCTTTCACTATACTTCTTACACTATACCTACCAATGGACCTTTTGACCGTATGATCACACATTTGTTCAATCTCTTCATCGATGACAACCCATGCATAGGGTTTTCCATTGAGAAGCATTTGATAACCTTGTCAATTTATGGACTTCAAATTAAGTCAATGAATCACTTCGATGTATTTATCATTATTCCACGAATGTAGGTAGCTTCGCCAACATTTCTCATTGCGAAACACTTTCCAAAACAAGACTTTTAACATATTTCAAGGTTGGAATGACATTTCAAGTGAGTGGTATGTAAGCTACATACATCATTGATATAATTGTGCTCCCACTAGTGCTCTTGTAAATATTTGGCTCATCCTCCTATTCATTCATATAACCAAACTCTTTGATTTTCTCTTCCAAGTGAAAAAATATAGCTTCTTGAGATGCTTGTTCGATCATAGATTAAATTATGAAACTTACATACTTTCTTAGGGTGTTTTGGATTGATAAAACATTCCAATTGAGCCATATAGACATCTTCATTAAAATGGCAATTTTGGAAAGAGTAAAAAATTGGCATTCGTCTTCCATACCTCATAGTCATAAAATATGCAACTATGAAAATCAAAATTATTATGAACTTAAACATCGCCATGAGAGAAAATGTCTCATCAAAATCAGTTCCTTGAGTCTGAGTAAACTATTCATTACCACCTTGGCTTTGAAAGTATGAACGTTTTTATCCATGTCAGTTTATATGTTACTTGAAGTCCCAAACTTGATTGCCTACATGGAATTGCATCTTAGTGCCCATGGCTTTAAACAATTTATTAGATTCAGAATCTTTGATGACACACTTGTAGTTTATGGGCTCACATTGATCCCCTGAATATGCTTCCTCCCCATGTAAGATAAATATATTTTATTAGACTCATGATAGATTCTACTAGCTAGATCTATGGACGTCTTATTTTATTTTATGTACCATAATTACTTGCTTGGTTCAATAATTTCTTATTGATGGATGGTCACAACCTCAAGTGTAGTTGATTGTGGTTCTTGAATCTCTAGAAGTTCTACATCGTTCGTATTTACCCCTTAAGTTTAGAGAGAAATTCATCTCCCAATTAGATGCTTAGTCGACTAATGAACACTTTGCTCTCGACATAGTTTGCCTTTGTTTCTGTAGATATCCACTGAAAATGCATTTTGCACCTCTAGTTCTAGCTCGTTGGAAGTCTCACATTCGACGTCGGATTCACAACTTCATGTCCTTAAGAAGGGTAAGTTTGGAACTTTTCTTTGTCATAACTCATATAGTATCTTATCCGCCTTCTAGTTGCAGCCATATTGACTATTCGAGCAATTGTTCACAAGCATAGCTCCAAAACGAGGGTGATACAACGCTACGACTAATCATGGATCGAGTAATATGCAAATAATTTGTACTCTGAATAAAGGCCGGGTTCAATGTGCTTTCATTTTATCATCCATATACGCACAATAGAGGGGTAATTGTGAGTTTGTGACATTAGAAAGATAGCCAATCAATGCCAATGACAGTAAGACTCTTCAAAAACAATAAGGAAAACAAACTACAACCAATTACATGTTATTTGTTTATTTTTTACAAAATATGCATATATGTATATGGAATGAAGTAGTAGGGGCCTTATAGATATTAGAATAACATTAGACACATCATCATGCAACAAAATAAGAAAAAGCAAATACGACCAAGAGACCTATCAGCTTGCATTGCATGTCTTCTCGCACGTTGAGTACTAACCGCGGCTAAATTATACGAATTAGGATAAGCATATAAAGACGCTTGCATATTCCCCAAAAGACTCCCATATAGCATTTCCCCTAACATCCCCATTGTTGGACTCGTTGGGCTAGTTACAGTTGGTACCGTTATATATCCTTGCGTTTGTGAAGTTGGTCCAACTCTGGTCCCACAGCTTGGGCTATGGGACCTACCGTGGATCATCATACCTAGATGATCCATACACTTCTTTTCTGATGGAGGTATGGTAGTTTGGCCTCGACCATATATGGGGACCAAAGTCGTTTGTGAGATATCTTGTTTACAAACAGGACATTGCGGATTATTCTTGTTTGGAATATCTATTGAAGTGTTTTGGTGATTAATCCATTTGTATATACAAGGGTAGCAATAGAGATGGCCACAAAGTGTCACCACTGGTTCTTGGACCGCGTCTAGACATATATTACAATCAAAACCACCATTTTCTGACTCAACGACATTCGAAGAGGTTTTGAAATCTTTGACAACGTTGTCTTCAAGCATAATTTCATGAGACGACTGTTCCATAGCTATTTGATTGTATACGTAACTCTTATATCTGGAAAACAAAATGAAAAATAAGAATTAGGATTTTTTTTCCTAATTTTGGTTAACTGAAATCTTCAAACTTAAGATATTCGTGTATTTAAAGTTGACATCTTACCTTTAACTCGTTTTAAATCTTTGATTTTATCATCAAATTAATATTTTATTAGATTAAAAGTAGTTGACAATCTAACTAGTTGACAGCATACTGATTTTCTAAATTAACTAGACAATGTTGCTAAAATACGACACGATACATTACATTACAACCTTTACCTACCCTGATGTGTTTTTTTATTAAAAGTTTCAAACTTATTCAATTTTATATAAAAAAAATTAATAAAAATCGAATGACCATTTATCCAAAATATGATTACACGGTTAGGGGACGGTGCACTCATCGGCTACTCTCTTTCGGGTACCATTGCCGGTCGGCAACACCACCGTCATCTACTCGGCAACTCTCAAAAACTTCACCACTCGGCAACAACTACGGGATCAGCAAAAGTAGTTTTTGTGATTTTTTTTTTTTTTTTGTGATTATGGTGCCAAGGTAAGATTGGTGGTGAGGTCGGTATCTTGCCGGGAGTGCCCGAACCACCCTTATATAAAACCATCTTTTATAATATTTATACCTAATATGATTTTCATAAATTTCCACTATACCACTACTATATTTTCTTAATTCAAATTATCTTTTTAATTTTTTCGTCTTAGCTTGAACCCACGAACTTCAAACCTAAGTTAAAAACAATATTATTTGATAATAATCTTCATATTTATAATCACTTAAATTGTCCTGAAAACTGAATCGATCAATTCTATAAGTTTAATATTAACTTCAAGTTCTCAAAATTGAAGAACAACTTTTCAAATTGACACATGTAGGAAGAACAAATTCAACAAATTAACATAAAAAATCATAAATTATTAATCTAAAACACAAGTAAAATGATCAGTTTATTGAATTTAAGCTTTAAGTAAACACAATGATTAACTTACCGATGAATTGAACGATGAATTCGAAACCGTAATTGGGATTTAAATTGTTGAAATCAGAGTAGTGAAGGTTAGGGACGATGAGAGAGAGAGAGAGAGAGAGAGAGAGAATCTGATACAGATGAATTGATGTGTATATAGAGAGAGTCAGAGAGAGATGCTAAAAAAGGGTGTGACAAAATGTAACGGAAATAAAGTAAAGTAAGTTATAAGGAAAATAAAATAAGATGATAAGGAAAATAGAATGAAATAAAAGGTGGTGTGCTCTACGTATCTGCAACTGTCGATGCGTTCTTCTTGCAAGCTTATCCTCAAGAGTGGACCTAGTTTAGGATTTACTTCTAGATAATATATACTATATAAAAAAATATATATACCGATTTTGCATGAAAAAGTATGGTAATGCTAAAATCTGTAATCCTGAAATAATGGTCAAGCAATGTGCTGTTTACTTTTAGTTGTTACAAAAGTGATAGTGATGTTATAAATTATTTATAAGTGTATGCTTTTTTTTTTTTTTTTTTTTGAACGGCAAATTTCTACTCCTTGTGAGACTTGAACCCATGATCTCTCCCTTAGGTATTCCTAGAAGCATTGCTTCTACCATTGGGCCACCAACCCCAATTTATAAGTGTATGCTTAGGTGGTATTTAGAGAGTGTTTGGGATTGATTTTTTAAAACAGATTATGCGTTTTGAAAAAGCAGTGGTGGAGCTGCTTTTAGATTATTGCGTTTTGGTATTCAAAAATTCATTTCAAAGCTTAACCCCAAACACTAAAAATTGATTATTTGCATTTTCAAAAACGCAATAATCTAAAAATTCATTTCAAAACACAATCCCAAACACCCCCTAGTGAAAATAAGATACTGTTGTATAAAAATTAAAATCCATAAGTTCGTTAATAATATAATTAGAATATTAGATAGTACGGGTGTTACACATAATCTTACTCCCAACACACTTACTCCCCTCGCGTTGTGCCCCTCTCACTCGCGCCTACATAATGGTGTTCCTCTAGTTATTGGGTGATGTGGCAAATGGGTAACATTCACGACACATTATCTAATACGTATGGATTATCATTATTAACTAGTGTCATGCAAGGCGCGCGCTGCGCGCCTTAAAAATTTGTTTTGTAAACGGGTTTCTAACTCTAATTTGAATATCAAGGAAAAATAAAGACTTAAGAATAATGTGATAAGTTTAGTATATTGATGTTACATATAATTGTTTCTAATCAACGAAAGCTAGAATATTAAGGTAAACTAACGTGTTAGACTTATGACATTACTTTTATAAAGTTATACATAGCACAGCGATAATAAACAAATGAAAACAAAGTGTATCGTAGGTTGTATCCTGCTGACGATCCACGTTTTTTATCCCTGCAATAAAAACCCCGTTTTAATTTTTTCATTAATCTAGTTATGTTAAAAGTTATGTAAGATAAAACACTATTAAAGTAGGAAAAGGTGTAAAGGTTATATATAGATTAAAGTAACCTTTTATTCTTGAAGCCTAAGCACCTGTTGATGCTAATATATGTTTTGATTTATTCGCATGCGATAGCTAAACCTGAAACTGAAAATGAGTATAAAGCAACAATCCTTAGACCCTTTTTTTTCTAGTTTCCTGATGATTGAAGTGCCAATTAAACCTAGGAACAAAATATGCATATTGCTTGAACTGTGTAGCTAATTATATATTTGTAGTTAGTTGAGCACACAATTTGTAAAAACAACTGTTTTTCTTTCGAGAAGCAACAGATGTTACAAAATTTCATGGTAACTTAGATAATTAATATTGTCGATGATGATTAAGCAAGAATGTATTACTGATGTTGATGGTCTAGAATTCATCTCTTCAATTGAAAGAATGCAGGCTTCAAAGAAAACCAAGATAAAGCAGGATAGAGATTTTTGCTAACCCACTATCATGCTTTCTTTTGTTTTTCTTTAGAGACTGCGTTCTTTCTGGAGAGACGAATTCTAGACCATTAACAGCAGTAATGCATTAGCTATTCATCATCATGATTAGTAATAACGACCTTTTTACCATGAGTTTTTGCGCTAGCAATTGTTTAAAAAAAGGTCAATTTTATTGTTTTTCCAGACTGTGAACTTATAACTAAATTAATAATCAAGTAGACAGTCCAAGGAATATGATAATATTATACCTAGTTTTAAGGCTAACTCTAATCATCAAGAAACAATAAAAGAAAAAAAAAAGTCTAAAGATTATTGCTTTGAGGTTGAACAGCATACCTAAAGTTAGCAGATAGATACCTAAAGCGTCCTGTAATGCAGAATAAGTTAAAATTTAATAAAGATCATAATACCTCAAAATAACATAACATAACATTTGTCACCTTCAAATTTCCCAGTTTTGGCTGCTCCAAAGGATTTGCATATTTTTATAGTTGTCATATTGAACTCAACTGCCACATCCTTTACACTGACTTGCCGCAAATGATTTCTAACCTTTAACGACCTAAAGCATTAAGAAATAACCTAGACCATTCGCAACGCAACATCGAACGTTAAAAATCATTTGCGGAAAGCCAGTCTAAAGAATGGGCCAGCTGGGTTGGAGATTTCGCTTATGAAACATAATCCATGATATCATAACCAAACATGGCATGTTGGTAATAAAAAAAAGTTTAATTTGATGAAGAAGCTATTATAATAATAATAATAATAATGAAAATAATAATAATAATAATATATAAGTAGATTAGAAGAGAAGTTTTTTATTCTTGAACTTTAAACATTTGAGGCATATCAAACTCAATATGCGTCAAATGCAATCATTCAAATAAAGTATCAGCCACTATTGATTGTAGGTAGTACCCCATCACCTTTGCAAGTCTTGTATAGAATAAAGGTAGCAAAACACAACAATCGATGTTTATGTAGCAAAACATCACATATGCAATAAAATTAGGGAAACACAACGAAAGTAAACAAAGGGAGGGGGAGGTTTGGGAGTTAAACAATGACTGAAACGATTATGAGGCTCAGATCGAGATTTTTAATCAACCAAACAAAGCGGATTAATCTGCCATGGCTGCATTTATACCGATTGCCGTGTGAAAGTAAAAACAGTCACACGACCATCACGGCTGCCCCGCCAAGATACAGATAATCTCATGTTTGGTCAGAATAATTTGTGCGCATAGAAACTCATCATCATAGCCTGTTTTAACATAAAAAAATAGACCCAAAGCAGCAACATAATCGTCGCCTTTTGCAGGCAGGCAGACGATTCGGCGGTTGTAAATACCTAAGCAAACGACCGCTGTCATGGGTATAGTACTCAAGACAATGGTCTGAGACAACACGCAGGATAAACAGGGTCAATGTGGCCTGACAGTTACAAAAGCGACATAATCTTGCCTGAAGGGCAGGTTGCGCAGAACTAAGCAGCATCCTTTAACCCCATCACGCCTAAGCAGCATCAACATCAACATTAACGATTATCTTCAAATAGAAATCTTTCCAGAAATCTATAATATAGACCACAATATGCAAAACACTTTTCAAACGCAGGAGCCATAGTTATCCAAAAAAAAAATTATATCACATAAACATGCATTCTCCATACAGGAGTAAAACAACAACAACTTATATGCACTCTGTTGCAGCAGCCAGCGAACGTAACAACACTGATTTTACATACAATTCAGTAAAAAATAAGAGTTACATAGCCCCTTTGTACACAGCAGAGTAAAAACAATTACCAGCAACTTTGTTTCTTTATATGTTATAAAACAGCCTATGATGTTACAGTAAGAGCTTATGACAATAACTAAGCATGCAGATCATTTTAAACACGTGTCCTAATACATAACCTAACAATACACGTGGCTAAACAAGGTTATTTAAGTAACTAATATTAATTAGTATAAAAAACAGCAACCAAGGATTCGAACCTGGGCTACGGGCCAGGAAAGCACAAACCACAACCGCTACACCAATACCTCGTCATAGCCACCAAAGGCAGGCTAAAAGTTTATAGATAACAACTAAAATATATTTACATAAAAATTGAAACAATGAGTGAAACGATTATGAGGCTCAGAGTGAAACTTGTAATCAACCAAACAAAGCGTATTAATCTGCCATGGCTGCATTCATACCGGTTGCCATGTGAAAACAAAGGCAGTCACACGACCATCACGGCTGCCACGCCAAGATACGGATAATCTCATGTTTGGTCAGAATCATTTGTGTACATAGAAACTCATCATCATAGCCTGTTTTAACATAAAAAAAAAAATAGTTCCAAAACAACAGCAGAATCGCCGCCTTTTGCAGGCAACCAGAGCATGTGGCAGTTGTAGATACGTAAGCTGAATATATTTATAACCATGTAAGTTGAACAGTGTCGCATTAATTATGCGCTGGCCCACTTTTTTTAGTTTGGTTTTAATACAAATGTTTCCAGTATCCAAGACGACAATGAGGCCGGTTGCGGTGACTATGCATTACCACCGACATCGCCCTCACAGAAAGCACAAACAACGGTTGTTCACGACAACAACATAATTAATGTAACACTGTTCAAATGCTTGTTATGCAAGCGTAGCAAACCGGCTCAATATAAAGAGCCAGACGATATCATAATACTCAAACAAACAAAACAGCAAACCCTAACTTTGAAAGCCAAAATGTTGACAGCATGTTTACAACAAATCAACAGTTCAACCGTCGTATCAGCCCGACTGTTACAATCAGAGCGCACAACCACCGTCGCCATGCATGGTTGTCAAACCACCGGCAACAACGGCTCGGATGGTGGGCCTGGATCATGTGGTTGTACACGTAGGTGCTTCGTGATTGTCAACAGAAATTAAGAATGTTCATAATGATCGTCGGGTGATACTCTATTTGACACACACCAGTTCAACCGTCGTATCAGCCTGGCTGTTACAATCAGACTGCACAACCACCGTCGTCATGCATGGCTGCCAAACCACACCACAACGCCACCGCCATGGATGGTCACTAACCCACCGGCAACGACGGTAAACCCAACAATAATCATCATACATAACAGCTCAACCACCACCATATAACGTGATTGTTGGAACCGCCGCCGCCACGGATGGGTATGAAACCACGGACATCGGCGTTTCAATCGCAGCCCTAGACAACCATCAAAGACAGTGAGAAACGAATCGTTTGAAGAAAACAGAGAGAGAGAGAGTAACAGCTCAACCACCACCATATTACGTGGTTGTTGGAACCATTGCCGCGATGGATGGGTGTGAAACCACCGGCAACGGCGGTTCAATCGCATGTATATGAAAACAGAGCTACATGTTTCACTTCTTCTCGACGACGCTTTCCAGTTCCCTCCTCTACTTTAACACTCTAAGATTGCCAATAACAATAACAATAACAATAACAATAATTAGTAATAATACACATATTGTCATCATCATCAAGCAACCCAGATCCACCGTCTCCCACCGTCATCTTCATCATCATCACCATCCAACCACCACCACCGAACCACCACGTCTTCAACAACCCTCTGCAAAACCCCTACCACCGAAGCAAAACCCTGCCGTCCTCAGCCCTGAAACCCATAACGATGAAAAAAAAAAATAAACCCATGTACCGATTAATCGATGATGGAGATAACGAAATAAGGGATTGGTGAGAGAATCGGGTCTCATTGTAGGCTGAGGAGATGTCGATGCAGACCAAAGAGAGTAGTGAAAGAGAAGGTAGGTAAGGGTTTGGAGAAGGCTCTGGAAAATAAAAATGAAAAGATGGAGGAAACGTAGAGAGATTCAGAAGGGGTATAGGTGTTTTGGATGAAAAGACAAAAACGCCCTCATAATTTACGAAAATGGCATACAACATTAAATACGGGCGAAGGAAACACAAACCACAACCACTACAGCAACACCTCAAAGTTGTTTATATATTGGAAACATTTGTATAAAAACCAAACTAAAAAAGGTGGGCCAGCCTATAATTAATGCGACAGTCAATTTACATGGTTATAAATATATTTAGAATAAAATATGATCGATGAATTTTTGTGTATGTATGTGTTTATATAGTTATGATGTATGAGTACGCTAATAAAATATGTACAACATTGTTTATGATAAATGAGAGATCTTTCGTGTGGGACGTGATTTAGTTATAATAGCCAAAATTGGTACAATGAAGTGACATACACGAACCAATTTGCGATCATGATCTCGCCTAACATCTTTATATATTTGATCTCTCACGGCATGAACACATATTAACACACATGAAAATAATAGGCCTTTCTTAGTTTATTTATTTTTTGTTCTTTTTTCCATATAGAAAATATGATGCTTGGGAAACCTTCACTCCATATAAAGATTCACTCGGTCGGCAAACCTTTCCTTATTAATGATAAATAAATAAAGAGATAACGTGTGTTCTCATAGAATAAGACATTTTCTTATTAGTTAAGACCTAAAAACATCAAATCAAATAGTTGTAATTAAGATTTGTTGGTTGCTAATAAGGTTACAATCCATGTCGGGTTTGAATTAAGCTCTATGTAAACAATCGTAACTTGTCTTTACCTATTCATCAAAGCAATTAGCCGGAATGATAGAACGAGTTTTTAAATTGTAAATTTGGTTGTAATCGGGTCGTAAATGAGGGAGTGGGATTCAAACAAATTGCAAATAATTAGGCCATAAACGGGTGACACCAACACGACGACTTGTAATTTATTTATTTATTGTTTTTTAGTTATAAACAGTATGAGATATCGACCCATATATTTGTGACATATACCAAGCACGACAAATTATATAAATTGGAAAAGACATGTCATATCATTTACTACCAAGCTCTTCCAAACCCGAACTTATACTTGGTTAATTTCATATTTGGTACGTTTCGTATCACGTATCACGTATCGCCACGCTTAATCATAGAAACTAAACCCTAAAAATGTATTTGATCATATAACGTATGTTGGCCATACACATATATGAGAAGCTGCTTGTTTTAATTTTCGATCATAAAGATAAGAATGATGACACGACTAACAACATGTGGTAACAAAGAAACAAATCAAAAATGGTGTGCTAACTAAACTTTCACTCTGCCTTTTTGCACTTAATTAAGGGGACAAATAAATTCGTTGGAGACCAATTATTTTAGAACAAATCAAAATTTGGGTGCCACGTTCACATCTAACTTTCCCCTTTTTTGCATTTAATTAATAAGATACATAATGGGGGTAGTACTAGTCTATACTATTAAATCCATTAGTAATCTTCATTTTCTTAAACGAAAAACTGATGTACTCCTAAATTCTTCTAAGTTTAAACATTCCAACTCTTAGATAAAAGGAAAGACATCTTACTACCACATCATGTCATTTGAGAAATCTAGTTATTGATCAAGTACAAAACTTATGCATCGGGTAACACATGTCCAATACCTAGGTGCAAAGTTGATACTTCTAAGTTTTTTTTTAAATGCCAACATATTTTTTCATTTCATGACTGTCAAATTACATTAAAACAGGCAGACGGGCAACAAGCTCGCCGCCACACCCTTCTGAAAAAGGTGGTAAGAGAATGTCGTATCTTAGATACGACATGTAATAGAATTGGTATGAGATACATGGGGTTCTTAGCAACTGTGTGGGAATGCGCTACAAAATAAATAGAATACAAAAGAGAAGTCATGGTGATCTATATGGAACTATACAAGGTAGAAGTCTTGGTATCTCCACCATATTGGAGAGACGATTGATCATAAGATACTGATATGTATAGGTTTAGACATAAGCTAATTAAGAACCCTGAGGGGTTGTTTGGCAACCTCCACACCAATAGGTGTTTAACCATTAAGAGGTGTGATTGAATAAGAGACTTTGAACTAATAAGAGATCTAACTTGGTTCAGTCTGACTAGTTGGTGGTGGATTGAGAAGGGGGCGAGTGAGTGGCCGGCAGAGGGTTATGAACACAGGTTAATGGATAAAAGAGTAAAATTTTCATTTAGCAATTAGCATCATTTTAAAACTTAATAAATAAGAGACTTACTTCCTGATTTAGATGTAACATCTTTTTTTTTTTAACGGCCAACTAAACAACGCTGGGTACTTCGTATGCGGCCCCCCAGTGGCAAAGACAGGGGCACAACCCGGCCCACCCCGGACGCACGAAGGCCCTAGCCCGCCCGACAGCCCGCTTCCAGAGAAAACCCGACCCACATACCCGCCCGAAGGCACGACAGTAGTGAACCGGTAAAACCTGACGAGATCAGGACTCGAACTCATGACCATAGGCCATGAGTCATCCATCATTTCTCATTATGTCCTTCGTAGGAATCGAACCTGAGACTTCCAAGAGAGATCCCTGGTTCATTCACCAACTGAGCTACCCGTGAAAAACTAGATGTAACATCTTAATAAAATCATTAAGAGACTACCGAAGAGTCTCATACTTGAATAGAAGACCAATTCAAAAGTCTCTTTGCTCTATCTACTATATTGGGGTTTGTATATACGTTTCAATTTTTTTTTTTTTTTTACAACAGAAACATGTGAATATACTATATTTTTAAACTCTTTTGAAATTCCCCCATCAATTACCCATTGCATATAAAACTAGTAAAATTCACCTGCACTTTATGGCAGGAACACAATCATTATAGGTTTGGTTTTCGGTTAATTACACTATTAGTATAAGGTTTTCGGGAACCGTTTTTTTTCTTTTTTAAATTCAACTTCATTCACACCGTACCGGCAAAGACCTCAAAGCGAGAAACCCCGGAAACACATTACAAAATATACATAGGAAATTTGATCCAATTGTCCCACGACAACCTTATTTATTGCGTGCCCTCGGTAGATTGATATAATGGAATTTAAGAGAAGCGAACGAGGTTCCCTCTATATATTATCAAGATCCCAAGAATGCTATCCTTCAATCCAAGTGCTTACTAATGAACTAGTAAACAAGATAACTTCTTTTTTTCGATTCATTTTGTTTTGAAAGTAACAATATGTTAGGACACTTCAAGAACTCTAATACAAAAACGTCAATAAATTAGAGAGCTTTTGCATGAGTGTGTATATTCGTGTTAGTTACCACAATGACCGCGGCCATCATCACCTAAACGTTTGGTCATGGGTCGTGAATCACACAGGATGGGAGACATGAGTATGAAAAAAAAGTACATAACAATTCAAATAAATGAATAATGTCTCGACACCCCTACATGTTAGTATCTTTTGTATTATCCAATATGTATGCATTGTGGTTTTGCCATTATCCTTGCAAGAAAATGACCGAAAGGTATGGGAGAAACAATCCAAACATTCTAGAAAACACCTATTATTTCATAGATAAAAAATTAAAATCTTACAACCATTTTACATTATTTTATTAAGTTGTGTATCATATAATAAAAATCTCTTCATTCTACTAATTTTACATGCTTGTTGCAAAATAATGTACCCATCTTAGCACATAATTTGATAAGATGAATGAAAAACGATGAGGATACATTTCATTCATTAGAGACTTCTACTTTTTGGTTTTTCTATAAATAAAAAAAAAAGAAGTTACCAAAAAACAAACGTCAATTAGCGAATATGCCCAAAAGTGTTACCCATAAGCAAACACTATAACTAAATGTGTAGCTTTTGAAAAGATGAACCAAAACCATAATATGGACATACAACATGGGTTGTCGATTTAATTAACTATGTATGTTATGCCGTATCCGTATATATTACCGTGTTGATATCGTCACCGAAATACATATGTACGCATATCTAAGGTATCCCATTAAGAAACATTTCTTAAGGCACGCCTTAAACACGTTTTATGGTTTATGGTTAAGATATAGTTAAAAGCATACGAGACATACTAGACTAAGAAAGTTAGTACACTACACTCACACGACACTTCATTGTATATACAAGGTTAATATTCATTCATAATAAAAAAGCAAACTTTCTTAAATTTCTTACTAAATCAAGAAGTCCAATTTGAGATGGTTATTTAAGTTACACAGATAAAAATAAAAAAATAAAAAATAAATAAATAATAATAATAAAACTTTTTAAGAACTCACTACAATATCAAAAACAAAGCCGCATCTATGCTACCTAGCCCACATCCTCTCGCGCCCAATACCCCACTCATCAGTGGCAAAACTTGAACAAAAATACACAACTTGAACACTCGATCCTTAAAAAAAAGTTGCACATTTTTAACTAACACTTTTGATACAACTAGGTCGGGTCCAATGCCCTTTGTTCGTTATCAAATCCCTCACTAATGTTTGAAAATGTTGTTTTAAAAATCCATAAAAAAGTATGCTTGTAAAATTACAAAATATATTAAAGAAGACAAGATTGAGCTTGTAAAATCACCTGCAGCTTTCAACACAAGAGTCAAAATTAGCCAAGTTTAAGATCCATAAACAAGCCAAGATCAAGAACACAGGAGTCAAAATTAAGCTAAAGTTTCCACTCTCTTGTTCTAAACGAGTCAAGATCGACTAAAGTCGCTTAATTTACACCTTAGCCCGAACGAACTCTTCATTAATCTTCTCCAAATAACATATCCTTTAAACCTAAGAATATGCGGTTGATACAATGGGAGGGGAAAAAACCTTTAAATTCAAGAGCCCAATTCTTCATTGCAAAACTTATATATGGATGAAGGTGATTAGCAGAAATCATCATGGTGCCTTTGTCTACGAGTGATGGATCGACCCATACGAACCCTTCGAGCCGTGAGTGATGCCAACAGAACATCGACACTGTTTTCAACTGCTTCAGCTTGTTTATCCAACCCCAAGGAGTTAAATTGTGATACAAGATGCAGCTCGTCTAGTAGCCCAATGGCAGCGCCTGCTGTACAGGTTCGGTCCCATGATGGTTGTGGCCTGCAGTCCAAGCCCACATACATTATTAGCGAAGTTGGCATGACTAACTGACCATGGTGCACCAAGTAACTTGACTTGGTAAAGGTTCCATAGAGATAAACGAGTCGAATTCACGTCTTACCTAAGTTTATGCATTGCGGAGGCACCCGTGGAGAGTGATATGCAAGGAAGATCATCTCCCCATATCAAATCTGCACGTTCCTGCAATCAATATTCTTTTAATAGAAAAAGTAAATAACGAGTCTAGTTTAACTAATGTGAATGAAATTGATGCAAGATTATCTCCTAATTTGAATTGAAGACTGTCTTTATCTAATTTGAATTTCTTATTTTATCTTATTTGGTTTCCTATTAGAATTATGACTCCTAGTTATAAATTAGGTTCAAGGTTTATGTTTTAGTTTAGTTTAGTTTTTGTTGGTTATTAAATTGAAGAACGTTGTTCTTGAACCTTTTGGTTCCTTTTCGAGGCGTGTGATTATCATTTGCTTATTGAGCCATTTGATCGCTTTCGAAACTGCATCAGAAATTAGAGTGGGTCCCAATAAATAGGATGCTAATGTTGTATGCAAATACCACAAGATACCTTCAATCGCCTAAACATTGCAGCCGAATTGCTCCATGTACCATCAATCAAAATAAAGTTAAGATATCCACCGGCATCTGTCTGTACATATAATCTAGTAAGTTATCACCTCGTTGACTTTCGAATTTTGACTTCGGATGTCAAACAGTAATAAGAAAACAAAGTACCTGGTGGAGCTCAGAGAGAAGATTATTTGAATTACGTCCGGCAAAGCTATCCTCTACTGATTTTGTAGGTGTGTTCTTATTTGGATAAAGACACCATACGTTATTTCTCCCTGGAAAATTTTCATAACATTTGATTTACTAAAAGGAGTTACTTTATCAATAATAGAAATAAAATATTATTTTGTCTAAAACCAAATAATAAGGTCAAATAAATTAAGTCAATGCAAGGATCCAGCATCCAATAATTTTATAATGTTTGACTTGAAATATAATTAAGGGGTTGTTTGGTTGATTAAGTGATGAATCATTAAGAGGCCTGAATGGTTAAGTGCTGAATCATTAAGTTGGACATGGTTACTTTTCTTGTCCCACATTGGTAGGAGAGCCTCATTAAGGTTCAACCTAGTTCAGTGCTTAATGGTTCAGCAACATCCCAAGTCTTAATGGTTCAGCCTTAACCATTGCATTCAGAAGTTGAAACAAACACGCCGAATGCACTGAATGGTTCAGAGCCTCATTAAGAGGCTTACCAAACAACCCCTAAATCTAGTTAATGATAACGCAAGTTTACTTCACACCCTTCAACGGGTGGTAGTGTGGTAAAATGGTAAGTGTCTCGGGTTTAAATCACGCTTATACTAGTTTTCTACCTTAACACCTTGAAGACCATCTGCCCAAAACTTACAGTGTTTACCTGGTCTAGGAGGGTATTGGTGGGGCACGTGAGTTTCCTTTAAAAGGTTCTCAAGAAAAAATGAGTTTACATATATAACTTAGGGAAGATATTGGATGATATGTCAAATATCTAAAATGCCCTCTTACAAAAAGAAACAAAAAAAAAACACACAAGGATACGTTGGGCAGAAAATCAAGAGTGGCAAATAAGTATATTCAACGAAAAATACAGAGCGAGTATATATAAGTATTAGAAACTTTCAAGGACATCTCACAGACAACTAAAGGATATTGTTTCGGTTATGTGTCAAAGGTCTAAAGTGACCCTGCCAAAAGACGATATAAAGAAACCGTGTGGAAAAATTCAATAGCAAAAATTTTATCCATACGATGAACATGACAATATTCATGAGATGGAGTAAGCAGTAAGAAAAAATTTGACCAACCCGAATGCGTAAATGCCTTCCACATGATTTCTTCATGCTCATCTATGCCAAATAAGCACAATTTGGCTGCATTAATCCCAAACACTTGCCATAATAACTTCCCTGTGTTGTTTTGTCTCAAGAAATCCTACAAAAATTTGCATCAAATGAGGATGGCATGAGCCTTTGGCGATGAAATTTGGTAAATAGTCTTATACCTTTGGATGCATATATAACCAAAAACGTATCCGATGCCAAAGATTACAAGGTACAAGTCTTGAACACATGCAATCTTCTTGAGGAAGCCAACACTGTAAAAATTTAATTATAAATTCCCATGACCATATTTGTGTGACAAACCGAACTTGATTTTAAAAGCAACCAAGTACAATTATAAAAAAGAAAAAAAAACTTATACCTTTTGACAAAGGTAACCTCTGCTTCCAAGTAAACGGCATGCGATTTGTCTAGCTGAAAAGAAATGAAGCTTTTGTTCAGAATCATCTAAAGCTTTGTATTTTTCTCTGTGTTTTTTATCTTCTTGAGCCTTGAAATCTCCCTGAAAATTGAATGACCAACTTAAGTAAACTAAAAGGGTGTTTGGAGTTAACTATTGTGACTTCAACAATCAGAGACCAACTAGTTAAACATTTAAGGTTTTGGATATGAATTATGAAACCGATATTCAATTACTTATGTCACAAATTCACAATAACTAGTTTTTAGCGTTTGGCTAAAGGGATTCTGAATTTCTGACTGGTTTTAAAGGTCAAATAACTAGTTTTGAAAATTATGCTAACAAAACTACATATCTGCCCCCTTCTTATAACTGAATTTGAGTCTCGTTTACTCGCATTTCACAAAATCTCTCATTTTTCAAGAAAACGTATGCATTTTTTGGTTCCGAATTATCTATTTACTTTTAAGTTTTGAATAACCAAAATCTGCCAAACACTCATATATCAGAGTATCTTATTGTTAGTTTGTTACATCTTCAAACCAAAGAAGCAATCCAAAAACATCTTTCAGTTTGGTTCTGTTGGAAAATCAAGCTGGATATGCAAACATTTTTTCATAGATCATATATCTAAAAAATTCATATTATTCCTTTGCCCTTGATTTCAAAACGTATAAGGCACTCTGAGACGTTTAGGTCCCAAAAAATAAGGCACAAAGCAAGAGCTTCATGTCCGCGAGGCATTACTCTTTGTACAACTAATAAGCTTTATGTACAAACAATTTTGACCCACATACATTTTAGCCTCCTACAGTCTCTAAACTTGACCAATTTTGACCCACATGCATTTCCAAATCGCCTCACGCGCTTTTTACAACCGAGTTTGCCAATTTAACTAGATAGCAGTGAAACCTAGAACAGAAATGTCAGCATTTAACAATCCAATGCATCTCAAAAACCATAAAACAATAACTAAACATTGCTCAGTCTTGATTGACCCCTCATTAGTCAACACATTCAAATTGTTTGAAGTGTTATAACATATACACACATTTTAATCAAACCCTTTTCACTAAATATCATATATCTAAAAACCCAAAACCAATAAACATAAAAGGACAAAATTAAAAAACTTAGGGACCATATTCATCACTTACCCTATTACCTAAGGGTGTAAACGAGGCGTAGTTGCTCGAGAGCTACTCGAGATTGGATCGGTAAAAAGATCGAACGAGCCGAACCTTAACAAGCCTGAGCCCGAGTCGGGCCTAAAATATGCCTCGTTCAGTTATCGAGCTCGAGCTTTACACAAATGTTAAATTATGTTTTTATGTATGCGGTTTTGTCCTTTGAACATGTTCAATTTTAACTAATAACATTGGTGAGTCAAGCTCAAGCCGAGCTTTTAGCTCGTTTAAAATTGTTTTCAAATTACCTCAAGCCAAGCTGAGTTCAAGCTCTTAGGTTTTATTTTCGAGCCGAGCTCAAGCTCAAAATAGTGGCCCGTGTTAGACTTTAATCTTGAACACTAAACCAAAAGCCCTATGTTGGTATATACTATTATGTAAATGATATTCTATGTCCTAAGTTTAGGAAGTTACAACCGGGAATGTGTGACACACCAGTTGATGTGGTTAGATCACATCGGTTCATGCATTATACATATGGGTTGTAGTGTTTCATTTGTATATATATGAAAAGTTTGGTTTATATAACTAACTTTCAAACTTCCGTCTCTAATAATTTCCCTACATCCGTAAACTCTCAAACACAAATGCATACCAAACCAATTTCGAACAGCTCGAACTAAGCCAAGCTCGAGCTCAAACCCCATAAAAGCATGACAAGCCGAGCTCCCATTCTTACCCTTACAACTTGTCCCAAACCTCAACCTACACAATAAATTCCCTAACTTTAAACCTCTTACAAATCACAATCAATCACCCACAATGCCTTCATCAATCAACACATTTGGACATTTCAATGTAAACAATACTACAATATTATAAGATGCTCATATAAAAAAGACCCATCAATCACAAATCACAATACCTTCATCTACCAACATATTTAGATATCAAACATTCAAATAATTAAAAAAAGACCCATCAATCACAACAGAGCTAAAACTTAAAATCACCTTGAGTTTACCACCAAGGCCTCCAAACTTCATCTGGGCATTACTTTTTTTCTCTAAATCAACCATTTCCTCAACAATTTCTGCTACTTGTGTTGGTATTGGTGAATCAGTGCCCCATGCCTGCCATTCTTGGAGGCTAATAGTGGTGGGTGTTGGGTTTACATGATCTTGTATTGAAGGAGAAGCGTCGTTAATAGAGAGAGCACTGGAACAGACGGTTGTTGTGGGTGGTGCAGCCATGTAGGTGTGGAGAAAGGTGTGGTTTGAGCATTTGAGTATGGTTAAGGACCTAAAGATTGGAACAGAGGTGAACATGGTTTGTTGTTTGGTTGTTAATGGGTTGGATTAATTAAGTTGATGAGAGACTATGAGAGTTGGGGAATATGGGCCCAATTTGAATGCCCATTAAAGGATATCCAATATATGGTAAGTAGAGGTAAAAAAACAATTGGACCCGGGTATAAATATAACTGGTTCTTTTATACCCGGTTATTGAAAAACTGGTTCCATACTCAAACCGAATCCGGGTATACCATGTATGGTTTTTTACGTTAGGAACCGAAACTGGTTCTTTCAATGTCTGGTCTGAGTGGTACCTGACTGTACTTGGAATCGGTTTCATGCCAAGTATTGAAAATATCCATTTTGTGCACCTCTACGGGTAAGTATCATGCATGAAGAGATATGTATCCGCGCACGCGCACGGGCCCACATCTCCACACAGGTCAGCGTAAGGCGCTAACTTGGACTTCTAGAAGCCTGTGCATGACAACATCGTGTATGACAGCTGCCACCTGACAAGAAAAGGACACATAGCCAATCAGAGGCGATTATTCCCTGCTCTATGATTTCTTGCAGGTACGAGGTACAAGAAAGGACAGAAAGGACAATCACAAGACACGTGTACCAATCGCAGAGCGACAACGCCAACAGCAGCAACGGTCAGCGATCGTACAAGACAACTGTCATTCCTTCTCTAGCCAATCATAGGCCACCTTAGGGGCCTAGGCCTATAAATACCCGCCTTCGTCACAAAGGGAAGGGGTATTCAATCAGAGATAGAGGATTCATTGTATAGTTGAGAAGGATAGACTATAGTTGAAGCGCTGTAACAATCTTATATTTGAATCTTGTATCGTTCCAACAGTCATCAATAAGAATCATATCTTTGCTTGTGCTCATTTATATAGATTGTTATATTGGTGTTTCTTCATTGGCGCCATCCGTATCTTGAGCATATTAGAACAGCAACTCCAAAAACTTCTATCTTTCTAAACCACAACTATGAGTTCCCTACCTCCACCACTAAGCTCCCCTCACCGACGCTGCTCAGGCAGGTACCGGCCAGCCTGGTAACACCACGGAAGTGCAACAGAATGTTGCAGACATGGGTCTTCACGTTACTCCGTCCTCAAGGACGAGACAGACCCCCTCTTTTCATTTTACTGTGGACACAAACCAGACTTCCCCTGTTGACAATGCCATGTCGATGGTTAGTCCGGAGGTGTGGTATGCTCAGCAGAAGGAGGCTCTAAAACGTGCCTACATGCAAAAAATGAAAGAGCAACAAATCAAAGAGGCCGCCCACGCACTCTCTTACAGCGAAGGAGGGCCTATCAGCGTATTTGAGGGGCCATCTGGAGCTGCAAGGAACAACGGCGGAAGCAACCATAACACGGACCCAACGTGGAGGGAGGACTCCGACGAGTCCCAAAGTCGTTTTACCCGTGACATAAGCCAGCCCTTGACCAACACTGTTGGCCGAGGACACTTCATGACCGGTGACGACGACCTCACGCAACCCTATTACCCTCCATCGTTTAGTGAAAAGTCAAAATTCACTCCTCGCATAACGCTGGCCCCACTACCCCAAAAAACCAAGATCCCAAGTACCTTGGGAAAGTTTGATGGCACCGGGGACCCTGACGACCACCTAAGAACCTTTGAGGTCGCAGGAAAGTGCGCGCAGTGGAGCCTGCCAGCATGGTGTCACATGTTCGCGCAGACGCTCACGGGCGCTGCGCGAGTGTGGTTCAACAGCTTACCAAACGGCAAGATCGATAACATCAAAGAGCTCACAGATAAATTCTCCGACCATTTCAGTCAGAACAGGCAGATAGAACAAGATTCCACCGCTATCTTGCAAGTGCGGAGACGAGATAACAAATCAATTGAAGATTACATCACGCGGTTCAACCGAGAAGCACTCCAAATTGGAACCATTTGCTTCGAACTTATGAAAACAGCTTTCACGCAAGGTGTGCGATGCGACTCGCTAATCCACACCCTGGCGGGCTGCACAAGAATGCCAAACACATGGGATGAAATCATGCGAGGTGCAAAAACCTACGCTAAAACAGAAAGAGAGTTATCCGTCTGTAATCGAGTGCAAGCCCCACAATACACAGATGCTCAAGCCCAAGCTGCGCGCAACAGACATAACAAGCACGATAGGAGGGGCAGAGGCTCTGTCTGGAGCAGGCTTCAAGGAGCCACCCAGACAGAAACTAAGCCCGCTGAAGTCAACGAACACAGAGGCACTACGTCACACGATCATAGACCAGGAAGAAGGAACCAAAACAATTGGACGCCTCTAACCAAAATGCCAGCACAGGTTTTGGCAACAGAAAACATTGACCTCCCCGCTCCGAAGGTTAGAAAAAAGAAGAGAAGGTCTAGATCACAACAAGTTCTGCGCCTACCACCAAGACATAGGCCATGACACAGACAAGTGCTACCAACTCAGACAAGCCATTGAGGACGCTTTAAAATCTGGCAAACTTGGCCACCTGCTACAAAACGTCGAGGGCAAGCAGGCGGGGCCGCCTACGAAAAAGATCAAAAATGTAAGCATGATGATTCACAGTTCACGGCGCCATCGGTTTCCCCACCCCAAGACGTGACTCCATGGCAGCATACAACATGGTGACTTCAACAGTTCACGGCGCCTGTGTCCAGGATGGAGGGAACAACAAGTATGTTTCCCAGTGGTCAAAGGTGGACCCTCTTCTACGCGCGCAATCATCGTCACTGCCATCTTTGACCACTACCGAACCACTCGCGCATTCATGGATACAGGAAACAACTCCGACATCATGTATGAGCAATGTTTCAACCTGCTGGACAATGAAGACAAACAACGCCTGCGTCCGATTAACTCCCCGATCATGGGATTTTCAAACGAGGTGGTAACCCCTTTAGGGGAAATCTCTTTTCCCCTCACATTAGGAGCGCATGGTCGCTCAAGAACCAAGGAGGTCACTTTCCTTGTTATTCCAGCAAAATCAAAATATGATATCATCCTAGGACATGACTCCATGGCAGCATACAACATGGTGACTTCAACAGTTCACGGCGCCATCGGTTTCCCCACCCCAAGCGGTGTGGCGATCGTATGGGCCAACAGAGAATGCGCCATGACTACAAAATCTCATCCAGCGAAAATGTTGAAACCATGCGCACGCACTGAACCAGAGAAGTGGGTCCTCAACCCAAAATTTCCGGAACAAACTATCACTCTGGAGCCAGCAATCTCAGAAAACATTCGAGACCATCTCAAGCAACTACTCAGAAAGAACATGGACGTCTTCGCATGGCAACCATCAGATATGGTGGGAGTTCCGCGCGAACTCGCCCAACACAAGCTAAACACTTACCGCTCAGTCGAACCCATCGCGCAAAAGCGCAGAAGCATCGGCGCAGAAAAAACGCAAGCAATGAACGAGCAGGTGGGTGAATTATTGAAGGCTGGTATTTTGAGAGAGACAAGATATCAAACATGGGTTGCAAACCCAGTAATGGTCAAAAAGAGCAATGGCGGCTGGAGGATGTGCGTGGATTACACAGATCTCAACAAAGCATGCCCAAAAGATTGTTATCCTCTCCCAGAGATCGATCTTAAGATCAACTCCCTCGCGCCTTTCAGATTCAAATGTTTCTTGGACGCCTACAAAGGCTACCATCAGATTCAAATGGCGCTAGAAGATGAGGATAAGATAGCTTTCAGGACTGACAAAGGCATTTTCTGCTACACCAAGATGCCATTCGGCCTAAAGAATGCAGGTGCCACATATCAACGACTGATAGACCGCGCATTTGCAAAACAAATTGGGAAGAACCTGGAAGTCTATGTGGATGACTTAGTCGTCAAAAGCAGAGAAGAAGATCGGATGTTGAAAGACATCGAGGAAACCTTTGAACATTTGAAAGAGATACACATGAAGCTCAAGCCAAGCAAGTGTGCATTCGGGATGGAAGAAGGAAAATTCCTGGGAGTGGTTGTCACCAAGGAGGGTTTTCGCGCCATCGCGCAGATGCCTTCTCCGTAAACTCTTAAAGAAGTTCAAACGCTGAATGGGCGCCTAGTGGCAATTAACCGTTTCCTATCAAACCACGTGAGCAAGTCTATCCCATTCATCGAGACATTAAAAAGCTGCCTGAAGAAAAATCAGTTCAAGTGGACCGCCGAAGCAGAAAAGGCATTTCAAGACATGAAAGCATGCCTAATGGACCTACCAACGCTTACCGCTCCACTCCCAAGAGAACCGTTGACGATGTATCTTTGCGCAACGGATAAGGCAGTAAGCGCGGTGCTAATGGTTGATAGGAAGCTGGTACAAACACCCATCTACTACATCAACAGAGTCCTAACAGATGCAGAAACACGGTACATGACCATGGAGAAGTTGGTGTTGGCACTTGTTCACGCTTCGCGCAGGTTGCGCGAATACTTCCAAGGCCACCCGATCAATGTGCTGAGCGACTACAAGCTGAATAACGTCCTGTCTAAACCAGAGCTTTCAGGAAGACTGGCAAAAAGGGTCATCGAGTTAGGCGAACACACCATCTTCTACAAAACTCGCCCCGCTATCAAAGGACAAGTTTTGGCAGACTTCATAGCCGAAGTACCTCAAGAGAAACTAGAAGAATGCAAAGCAGAGCAAAACCCGCAGCCCGCATGCGATGAGAAGGCCATCTGGAACCTCTATACCGATGGAACTTCCAACGAGGACGGCGCAGGCACTGGCATTCGACTTGTCAGTCCCGAAGGCGCAGAATTCACGTATGTAATCCGGCTCGAATTCAAAACCCTAAACAACGAAGCTGAGTATGAAGCCTTCGTTGCAGGACTGCGCATCGCGCAAAAGTTAGGCGCAAGACACATCTTCGCGCACGTCGACTCAATGCTAGTTGCGGGCCAGATCACAGGAAAGTATGAAGCTAAAGAACCTTCTATGATCATGTACCTCCAACGAGCGAAAAAGCTCATGAGCCACTTTTCCAGCTGCACGCTCGACCACATCAGTCGCAGTCAAAATAAGCCGGCGGACGCTCTAAGCAAAATGGCATCCACAAGCTTTGGCCATTTAGCAAAAGAGGTCCGAGTCGAAGTTCTGAACGAGCCGTCTGTTCCACCCAAAGAGGTTCATGTCATTCAAACGGGTGTTGACAGCTGGATGACCCCAATAATGTCCTAACTCACCACCGGCACACTCCCGGAACAGCATGCGGAGGCCAAGAAGATACAGCACAAAGCTCTACAATACCAAATGCAAGAAGGAGTGCTATATCGAAAATCTTATCTGGGGCCATTACTAAAATGTGTGGATGCGGTCGATGCGGACTACCTGGTGAGAGAAATACATGAAGGAATATGCGGGATACACGCAGGGCCACGCATGGTAGTAGCAAAAATCATGAATGCAGGATACTACTGGCCTGGTATGCACCTGGACGTGCTGAGAATCATTCGCCGTTGCGATTCTTGCCAGCACCATGCACCAAACACCCTGCCCCCCATAGAACGACCTAATACCAATGACCTCCGTATGGCCATTTCAAAAATGGGCTATCGATATCGTGGGCCCGTTCGCAATGACCACCGGCAAGAGGAAGTACCTAATAGTCGCCATTGACTATTTCACAAAGTGGGTAGAAGCCAAACCACTGGCGGAGATCACAGCGAATCAAGTCAAAAATTTATTTGGGAATTTATTATATGTCGTTTTGGCTTGCCCATGGAAATCGTCACGGATAACGGGGCTCAATTCGCAGACAAGGGGCTACTTAAATGGTATGCTGACCTGCACATCAAACCAGTCTTTACAGCGGTCGCGCATCCGCAAGGCAACTGCCAAGTGGAGCGCGCAAATCAAAGCCTGGTAGAAGGTATCAAAGCAAGACTAGGAACCAAAGGAAAAGCTTGGGCAGAGGAATTACCGAGCGTGCTATGGGCCAATCGCACTTTAACAAAAACGAGCACCGGTGAAACCCCATTCAGCCTGACATATGGTTCCGAGGCAATGATACTGGCAGAAATCGGCTGCCCGTCAGCAAGAGTCCTCTCAGCAAGCCACACCGACAATGACAAAGAGCTGCGCACCAATCTAGACCTACTTGAAGAATGCCGCAACTTATTGAGAAAGTTATTCATGTTCTTGGATTTTTTTTTAACATTTTTGTTTTATAATATGTTTGTTGTTTTAACGAGGCGGTGTTAAACTTATATGGAATATTCTATTTAAATTTAAACATTTGATTTAAAAAAACAACAAAAAAAAACTTTGAAACTTTTTAAGGAAAAACAACCCCTCATACTTGGACTTGTATTTAGTCACTTAATGACCATATTCGAGCAAAGGCCAATTGAAAACGGCTGACCCATTGTCGCATCTCTTGACCACCCAGCCACATCCCGCTCCTTTAAGCTAGTGGCGTACATAGAAGTGATGATCTGCACACAAAGGTGATTAACATAATGGAGGATACAAGAAATAAATCAGGGAGGAAGAACATAGTAAGGTGGGATAAGAGCATCTCCAACTATCCTATCCGGACGGTCTGGTCATAGCAGACGGACCAACAAAATGAATCCCACCATTGGAGGCGTGGCATCTGGTGGTGCAAAGGTCCACTCAAGCGGACGGTTTGCTAGAGAATTTGTATGGGTCCCACGTGTACTTTATGTGATTAAATAAAAAAAGGTTATTTTATGTGTGGGGTATAAATTAAACAAAAGAAAAAGGTGGAGGTTTGGATTGGTTTATGGTTGGAGGAAACAATTAGGTTTAAAAGAGTTATGGTTTGGAATGATATGATTAGGCTTTCCCTTTTTTTTATTTTTTTTCTGTAATTATATTGAAAAGGTATACAATGGTCATTTCGTAAACTTAGCAGAATTTTTTATTGTCAATTTGTAAACAAGAACGAACTCATTTAAATTAGTAAACATTGAGGACTGCAGATATAAAGGACAAAACCGAAATTACCACTTGATCATTGATGCGTTCTTTTCTTGTTATAACCATATAATTATCAAACTATCATCGTCTTTTAACTTGTCATAAACTTTAGACATACAAGAATAGATACTTTTAAGACAAAACTTCAATGGTGTATGAATAGCAAAAGAACATTTCATTTGTTAAACAAATCTCATAAAGTCTTAAATGTTCTATAGGAAATGCAATTGGTTATCACACCTACATGAATTAAGAGGGGATGGTACAAATTCAGGTAGGTACCCGTACCCAAATCGGTAACGCTGCTCCTATCAATTTGGATACCTCAAATCGAGAGTTTGAGAAAGATAAAGAGAAAGAATAGTGTGTTGGCACCTTGGGTATTTGAGGTTGTTTTACCACTTATTAAAATATGACAAAATTACAGAAAACAACCTTTATGTATTACCCAAACTGCACCTTTCACCTTTATCTTCAAAAAGCATTCTAATCAACCTTAACCTTCATTATTTGTTGCAAGTCCAGACCTTTACCACTAACTGAGTTAGATTTCACTGTTAACTCCCCTCACATGCCTTGCATGTGAGGGCATTTAAGTCATTTTAAGTCCTTTAATTAAATAATTATATTTTAAACAACATAAAACCCCTCTTTTCCCCTGATCATCTTCCAAGATCATCTTCAAACAAATATATTGCAAATCCTAATTCTTCACCATCAATCAAATGGCCCCGATTTACTGCAGATGTGGGAGAGAGGCAATAGTCAGGACCTCGTGGACCAGCAAAAATCCAGGTCGTCGGTTTTATTCATGCCCATTGAAGGTATGATCTAATTAATTTCGAATGTTATTGATTCCCCCAAATCTCGTTTGACCCCAAATTACTGAATGTTATTGTAGGCTTCACAATGTGGAGGTTTTCTTGGCTGGGTTGAGCCTGATAATGTCATAGTTGGGTTATTAAGGTCAAAAAAATGAACTTGAGGGTTCAATTACTGAACTTCAGGGTTCAATTAGTGAATTTGAAGCTGAAGTGCTGGTGGATAAACTGAAAGCTAAAGAGGATGAATCAAGGAAAAGGAATAAATATTTGGTTTTAAGTTGGGTCTTTTTTGTGGTTGTGTTTGTTGTTAAGTTTGTTTAGAATTGCCCCTATGTAATGCACTTTATGATGTTATGTAATCAGTTATGTAATGCACTTTTATTGTAATGAAGCATGTTATGTTCCTAACACTGAGTTTATGACCAACCAAGTGCAGTCAAAACAATTAGTCTAAACATGGATAATATGCAGTTTCTGATATTGAACAACACAAGTAATACAACAAGTGTAATGTTTAAAAACTGATTTGGTTGACCAGCAAAGTCAAAGTATTGTAATGTGTAGTTTATTGATGACCATTTGCTGAATTTGACCTTTATCAGTCAAATGTGCAGAATAGATGTGGACATAAACATGTGCATGACCCAATGGTAAAACCATTTTGACCCAAGCATATGCAGAAAAGTGGAGTACAACTGTAAAACCATTTTGACCCAAACATTTTGACCCTGATCTGATAACATCACATACCAACTGTGCAGAAAATTCCAACCCAAAAACATAACATGAAACACATATCATCAAACACATAATATCATTACATCAAACACATAATATCCAAAATATTAGACATCAAGGCAAAATTGTCTTAAACATAAATAATACTACTAGAAACATAAAAAGTCATAAGAACCCAAACACAGAATTGTCTTAAACATTGATAATATAGCATTCAACATCAAACATTAAGCTGCCTTCTTCCCCTTAGCCTTCTGAGCATTCTTCTTTGACTTTGCTGGTGACTTGGATGGTTGACTAGTGGATGGTTGACTACTGGATGCTTTGGATTTGGACTTTGCTGGTGACTTGGTGGATGGTTGACTAGTGGATGCTTTAGATTTGGACTTTGCTGGTGACTTTGCTGTTTGAGTAGTGGAGTTGACTGATTTACCCTTGACCTTTTTTGACTTTGCAGTTGTTGTCTTCTGTTGCTCAAATGGTACACCAATGCATGTCCTACTGTTGTGTCCTGTCTTTTTGCACTTGCTATAAGTTCCACATGCATTCTTCCTAGACAGTTTCCCACTCCTTCGCACATCTTCAGACTCAAAAGCAGACTTCTTTCTTTTCTTTTTGGTCTCCCCACTGGCTTGTGATATATTGGTGTTGTGAGGGTGGATGGAACCTTTGACTTTTCCCATAAAGACATACCATTTATAGGGAAAATCTTAAAGTTATAAACTTGCCTCCATGTACTCAAATGATACACGGATCCACCCATGATTCAGGAATCCCAACATTCATTCCATAACTTTGCATGTTCCATATGGTTGCCACTGAATGTGAGCAGGGCAACCGAGTAATTTCCCATCTTCTACAAGTGCAAGTTTTTTGTTTCATGTCCACCACACACTTCCACTTACCTGGCCCAGCAACTCCATATTGGTCACCACCATTCCAGCTAACTCTACAATTTGTAGCAGCAGTCTTTATTTCTGAAACTGTTCCATGAAAGTTGGTGTTAAAGGTCCATCACTCCTCTCAATAACCTGCAATACATTGACTATTCTTCTCATAAGATACTCTCTTATGTACTCCAATGCTGTGATTATTGGTTTATCTCTTCCTTCCACAAGTTATGAATTCAGCACCTCAACACATGTTATTTAACAAAACATCAGACTTTGCTAAACCTGTTTTAATAATTAAACAACCATTCAAAATATTAGAAACAATATTTATTGGAAATAAGGTTTAACATAAAGGTTACCTGTGAAATGAGATCTGGACCAGTATTTCGGGTCTATCTTAGGCAACCATAGATGTGCCTGAGGGTTCATTTTCTTAAGCTCTTCCATAGTTTTCTCAAAGTACACCACTGTTGTGCTTCTTGCAAGCTTCCATATCATGTCTTTGAATGCTTTAGCTTTGAAGGTAATCCTCATGTTTTCATATATATGTCTCACACAGAACCTGTACTCAGCCCTAGGAAAAAGCCTTGACACTGCTTCAAGAATACCCTATACACAAGTTCAATTAATTGTTAGTCTCACATACATTAGTTAGTTAATAGGTTTCAAAACAGGTTGTAGTCTAACCTTTTGTCTATCACTCATAAATGTAAAAATTGAATTAGATCCAATGTCCAAATCATCAGCAATGTTTTCTAGGAACACATCCAGGAGTTGATATTCTCATATGGCCCTTACCCCCTTTGTGTTTTGGAGGTCGAGTCCCTTGTGTTTTTGAACTTGCTTTTTCTTTCCCACACCTTTCCCCTTTGTTGTATCACCCCCCTTGACATTTGTGGTTTTTGGTTTATCAACTTTTGCAATGTTCTTTTTAACAGATTTAGTTTTCTTCTCAATCATTACTGACTTGGCACCTTCTTTGGCATTTTTCCCAACATCATTTGTCCCCAAATCACCAAAACAATGTACCCTGATCCTATCTGCCTCATCCTTCACAAGTTTTAGCTGCCTCTTAGTCTCAACTGTATGTCTTTTGATCATCTTATTTACCTCAGCCTTAGTGCCAAACATCATACCTAAATGAAAGTTATTATCATTCCCATACATCCTTCTAACCGGTTTTAGTTTTTTGTCCTAATGTTGCCAAGGTTTTCCTCATCTTCATTAGCAGTATCAAAATTATCATTGTCCAAAACATCTAAGTCATAATCAACATCATTCCTTTGATCCTCCACATCCAAATCAACATTGAATTTAAAGTCTCTCATATCCACTTCATCTCATGAATCTCATTGTTTTCATCTACAAAAAACTCACTGTCTTCTTCACTATCATATTCACCATCAGGTTCATTGTCTACATTCTTGTCATTCTGTTCCACATTGTTTTTGGATGTCTCTTTCTGGCTATGTTTCTCTTTCTGTTTCTCTTTAGAACCACTAAAACCATCCATAAAAGGCTCAAAATCATCCAAACTATCTAACATCTTACTATATTCCATACCAGGATCTGCTGAGTTTGCATTGTGTTCCCCTGTTTGGTTGTCTAATCTCACATGGTATCCTGTTTGGTTGTCCCCTGTGTCTTCATTGGCTTCACATGGTTTCCTGTTTTCATTACCCTTTGTTTCTCCATTTCATACCAACATAATGAAAGCACTTCACTGCATTGTGATTGAGAGTACCTCACAACATTTGAAGAACCATGTTCCATGTATACATCAATGAACCTATCACCACCTCTGACAAATTCAGCAAGTTTGATCAAATCTTCATCACCTCTAATTCGATAAAGTCCAGTATCTAAATCACCATGAGGAGCACAAAAGTGAAAAAAGTGAGGAACTTGATCAGTATAAACCTACCCTACTCTCAATAACCTCTAATTCTTGCATTCCAAACTTGTCTATATTCATCAGGTCAAAGAAATCAAGTTCCTCATTAACATATATCCGATCAGGAGGAATAGTGAAATAACCTCCATGATATAGATGAATGGTGAACAACTCCGGATATGTGTCTACATTTCATAAATAAAATTGAAATCAAAATCATAATAAACTAAAAACAAAACCTACATTTCATGAAAAACGAAGCAATACCGTAAATTTCGTCCAGTGCTATGTCATCTTCAGCTCGCCTTGCACGTATGAACTCTGGATCCATGATTACAAGGGAGGGTTTTGGAAATGGAGGGTTTTGAAAAGGGTTTGGGGATTAACGTTTGGTCTGATAATATGAGGGTTAAAGAGGGTTTTTATGTTGTTTAAAATATAATTATTTAATTAAAGGACTTAAAATGACTAAAATGCCCTCACATGCAAGGCATGTGAGGGGAGTTAACATGGAAATCTAACTCAGTTAGTGGTAAAGGTCTAAACTTGCAACAAACAATGAAGGTTAAGGTTGATTAGAGTGCTTTTTGAAGATAAAGGTGAAAGGTGCAGTTTGGGTAATACATAAAGGTTGTTTTCTGTAATTTTATCTTAAAATATTTTGAGGATTTAGAGTACTAGTGAATTAACAATATATGATTGATGCAAACTGGGGTAGTTTGGGCTTGTAAACATCTCTCCCTTATTTTTCTTCAACAACGACGGACCTACAAGAAGTTAAGGTGATACATAGCCTTCTAAGTAATTAATGATGCTATAACTTGTCTGAAAGTAGTGAATTGTTATTTTTAATGATTAATATTAAAGTAGATACTTGTGGGGTCTCTTCCCACGCCGGTACCACACCGTACCAAACGTGGAGCATGATTTTATAGGACATCTGGTCGAACTTTCTGTAGGACATGGTAACGATTTTATTAAAATAATATTAATAAACAATAATAAAGACACTCTTTATACATTTGAAAAATCGTAGTATTCGTACCGCGTACAAATCCAAAAAAATACAACATATGTAAATACAATGATTCAAACCGTAGTCTTCAACAAGAGTTTGAATTGTCTTCTTATATAAATCTTTGCATAGTCCTCAACAAAACCTTGAACCATGTTTTTGTATGATCATTCTTCGCTGCAAGAATAAACAAACATAATGTTGACGGTTGTATAAACCGTTTTTAACATACTCAATAGCAATATTAATAAACGGTTACAAAAATCATTATAAGCTTATCAATAAATTGGTTCTAACGCGCTCGTTAGAAATAAACGATTACACAATCGTTGTAAAACATAATAATTTATATACAATAAATATATTCTAACATGCTCTATTAGAATAAATGACTACAAAAATCGTTATAATGCTTATTGACTCATATAACAGATCGTTTTGCAACGCGCTCGTTAAAAATGATTGCTTACAAGAATCGATATAACACTTATCGTTTGTATAAAATAAACTGGTTCTAACATGCTCGCTAGAAACAAATGATTACAAAAGACATTATAAGGCTTGTTAGTTTATCTATATAAACTATTTCCAACACCTATTTTAATAAACTAAACGTTTAGACAAACTAGTACCCATGTGGCTATATCTAGGTGGGACCTTTCACAATTCACCCATACCCAAACGACTACAGGGTGTTCCAATCAAGTTACTGTCCTCAGTAATCGAAAACGCTTTCAACAAGGCAAGCTGGTGTCAACATTTAATGACAATGCCTTCTAACATATGGTAACTCGTCCTTAACACATGTATACATCTTAGCCATACCACAAAACAATACCACATGTTGATACATTACCTGCATGAGAACATGGCAAACTAATCAAAACATGTTGATATCGTCATCGACCTCCCATAAAAGCTAGTTGAACACGTGACGTCTTGGTAAACCTAATAGATATTCCTATATCTAAATAACTAGAAACGTGTTCAACTAGCTTTTATGGGAGGTCGATGACGATATCAAACATGTTTTGATTAGTTTGCCATGTTCTCATGCAGGTAATGTATCGACATGTGGTATTGTTTTGTGGTATGCCTAAGATGTATACATGTGTTAAGGACGAGTTACCATATGTTAGAAAGCATTGTCATTAAATGTTGACAGCAGCTTGCCTTGTTGAAAGCGTTTTCGATTACTGAGGACAGTAACTTGATTGGAACACCCAGTAGTCGTTTAGGTATGGGTGAATTGTGAAATGTCCCACCTAGATATAGCCACATGGGTACTAGTGTGTTATTTGTAATTTAGTTGCTCTCTGTTGAGCACTTTATTGGCTTGAACATTCAACGCTAGTTGTTTGTCACATGCATAGGGGGTGGTTTGTTGAGTTTTTCTGAGTAACTCATGCTTCACTAGATTGGGGGGGGGGGGTATTGTGTGTGCAAAATGTCTGAATATGCACATAAAATGATAGTAATAAATGAAATGTGTACGGATGTTGACTTGGATCGTTGACTGTTGACACATTCTCCCCTTGTTTTGGAATTTTGTCCTCGAAATCGAGTTGACTTACGGTTCTCAACCGTTTTTTTGGAAAGAGCGCTGGATACTTTTGTTTCATCTGGTCTTCACGTTCCCATGTAAATTCAGGTCCGCGTTTTGCATTCCATCTGACTTTGACAAGTTTTGCGCGACTCCTTCTCAATTTTTGGACTTTCCAATCCGTCACTTCGATTGGCTCCTCAATAAAGTGGAGTTGATCATCGATGTGAATTTGTTCGGAGGAATGATCAAAGATTCATCAGGCAAACACTTCTTCAGATTATATACGTGGAATGTGTCATGAACACTACTGAGCTTCTTCGGGTAAACTTGGCTTGTATGCCACTGGACAATTCGAGTAAGTATTTCGAAAGGACCTATGTATCGGGGATTAAGCTCCCACGTTTACCAATTACACCCTTCCAGGGTGAGACTTTTAAGAGTACCTTATCGCAACCTAAAATTCTAGTGGTTTATGACGTCGATCAGCATAACTCTTTTGACGATCTCGAGCAGCTTGCAAACGTTCACGGATCTGAAAGATCTTATCGTTGTTTCATGAATAAACTCGGGGCCTGTCAAATATTTGTCTCCAACCTCCGCCCAACACAAAGGGGATCTACACTTACGTCCATATAAGGCTTCAAACGGGGCAGCCTTGATGCTGGTGTGGTAACTGTTATTGCAAGAGAACTCAACCAAAGGCAAATGAGAATCACAGTTTCCACCGAAATCGATTACACATGCTCGAATCATGTCTTCCAATGTCTGGATAGTCCGTTCGCTCTGACCATCGGTTTGCGGGTGATAGGCCGTGCTCATGTCTAAGTGAGTGCCTAGGGCATCTATAAGCGTTTGCCAGAATCGGGAAGTAAATCGACTGTTTCGTTCGGAAATGATTGAAACAGGCACACCATGCCTAGTTACAATCTCTTTGATATACAGCTTGGTGAGTTTCTCTAGCTTGTCGGTTTCCTTGATCGGCGAGAAATGCGCAAACTTAGTCAACCTACAAAAATTACCCAGATCGTATCGTGGCCGTTGGACGTCTTT
>JAUTDX010001438.1:0-78192 GCA_030844895.1 Ambrosia x helenae | reverse complement strand
TGTTGGACCAGTGATTCTGGTGCCAACCAACATATGACAAGTAATGAAACAGAATGTTTAATTGTGTGGATGTTTCTAGTTATGATCTTGAAGTAAAACATCCTAATGGCACTAGTGCCAAAGTCACCAAGATTGGTGATGTTAAGATAGCAGATAATGTAACTTTGTTTGGTGTATTTCTTATTCCTGATTATTGTGTAAGTCTTATGTCTGTTACATAAGCTAGCTAGAGATAGTAAGCTTTCTGTGCTATTTGATGAAAGTAAATGTTATATTCAGGATTCCAGATGCCAGAAAACCCTGGTGACTGGTAGGCAGAGTGATGGTCTGTATTTTGTTGGTGCTAGTGTAAGTGCTGATAATTTCTGTTTTAACAGTGTTGTTGAGTCCAACTTGTGGCACAGCAGGCTTGGTCATCCTTCTGATCAGGTTCTAGCTGTGTTAAAGGATAGCCTGAGTATTAAGAAAGTTAGTTCAGAACCTTGTGAAATTTGTCACAAAGCTAAGCAAAATAGATTGCCTTTTCCTTTAAGTGAACATAAAACTAAAGAAATAGGTGATTTAGTTCATTTAGATGTGTGGGGGTCCTTATAAGGTAACAAGTAAAGAGGGCTTTAAATATTTTCTTACAATAGTTGATGATTTTTCAAGAACAGTTTGGTGTTATCTTTTGAAAAACAAAGGTGAAGTCTTTGAAAACTTAATGATTTTTTATGAAATGTTAAAAACACAGTTTAAGAAACCTGTTAAAGTTTTTAGGAGTGATAATGGGACTGAATTTGTGAATAATCAAATGAATAACTTTTGTAGTAAAAATGGTATAAATACATCAAACTAGTTGTGTGTATACTCCACAACAAAATGGTGTTGTGGAGAGGAAACACAGGCATCTTTTGAACATGGCTAGAGCTTTGCTGTTCCAAAGTGGATTACCTTTGTATTTTTGGTCTGAATGTATTTTGACTGCAACTTATCTTATTAACAGGGTTCCTTCATCAATATTGTTAGGTAAAAGTCCCTATGAAATTGTACATGGGTTCCCTCCCAATCTCAGTCACTTGAAAAATTTTGGGTGTCTTTGTTTTTGCACTGTTTTAGATGAAAATGATAAATTTACAAAGTTGTGCTGAAAAGTGTGTTTTAGTAGGATATTCTAGCTTAAAAAGGGTTATAAATTGTGGAATTTAGAAACTAAACAATTTATATATTCTAGAGAGGTTTTATGAAGAGATTTATCCTTTTAAAACCATTTTAAAAAACACAACTGATTTTGTTGATAATTCTGTTAACCATTTAAATTTTTTTGACACTGAAAACTATCAAGTGACTGAGAATAGCGAACTTCCCAATGATGAATGGGAACCAGTGAAACTCATGTAGACCTAACTAGCAAGCAACCAGAGATAGCTCCTTTGTCTACTGATCAGTCTGGTTTTGGCCAGGATGAAAGTAGACAAGGTGGAAGTAGTCTTGGTAAGGTATGCAATGATGTAGGGTCTGCAAATGAAGAGTTTGACCCATCTGAGGGAAAGTAGTATTAGAAGATCATCTAGGGTGTCTAGTTTTCCTAGGAAGTATGATCAGTTTGTTGTTGATGGGAAAGTTAAGTATCCCATTGAAAAGGTTGTTAATTATTCTAAACTTTCTAATGAAAATATGTGCTTTGTATCTGTGTTAAATAAAAATTCTGAACCTGCTAGTTATAATGAGGCTGCAAATGACCCAAAGTGGGTTGAGGCCATGAATAATGAAATGGGGGCCTTATATAGAAACCAAACTGGGTAATGACTGATTTACCTAAGGATAGAAAGCCTATAGAATGTAGGTGGGTATATAAAATAAAGTATAAGGCTAGTGGTGAGGTTGAGAGATACAAAGCTAGGTTAGTGGCTAAAGGATATAATCAAAGAGAAGGTGTTGATTTTGGGGAAACATTCTCCCCTGTTGTCAAGATGGTAACTGTTAGAATTGTAGTCTCTTTGGCTGTTCAAAACAGTTGGCAGTTATATCAACTTGACATTAACAATGCCTTTTTATATGGTTCTATCTCAGAGGATGTGTACATGTTACCACCAGAAGGCTATTATGCTAAAGGTGATAACAAGGTGTGCAAACTTGTTAAGTCACTTTATGGTCTTAAACAGGCACCTAGGCAGTGGAATGAGAAACTGACCAAGGTTCTGTTAGAAATTGGTTTCATTCAAAGTATTTGTGATTATTCATTATTTGTTTTAGACAAAAAAGGAGTATTTGTTATACTTCTTGTGTATGTTGATGATATAGTCATCACTGGTAATAGTGAATCTGAAATAACTAAAATCAAAAGTCTTTTGAGTTCAAGTTTTTTGATAAAAGATCTTGTAAGCTTAAATATTTTTTAGGTATAGAAGTGTTGTATGATAAAGGTAGTGTGTGTTTTCTCAAAGAAAGTATTGTTTAGAGTTGCTCAGTGAGTTTGGTTGTTTGGGCTGTAAACCAATAACCACTCCAATTGAGCAGAGTTATATAGTGAGTGTTAAGAGCAATAAAAATAGTGTTGCTCTTGATAATATTAATGGGTATCAAAGATTGATTGGCAAACTTATATATCTATCCTTGACAAGGCCAGATATAAGTTATGCTGTTCAATTTTTAAGTCAATACATGCATAGTCCCTGTTCTGGACATCTTAAAATTGCTCTAAGACTGTTGAGATATCTTAAAGGATCTCCTGGAAATGGGATTGTGTTTAGTCCTAGTAAAGAGTTTAAACTTATATGGTTATGTGGATGCTGATTGGGCTAAATGCCTGGAGACCAGAAGGTCTATCACATGCTATTGTGTTTTCCTTGGAGATTCTCTCATCTCCTGGAAAAGTAAAAAAACAGAGTACTATCTCTAGGTCCTCTGCTGAATCTGAGTACAGGGCAATGTGTAGTGCCACTTGTGAGTTAATGTGGATTAAGAATGTTTTGTCTGAGTTAAAACTGGTTTGTGATTTGCCACTAAGGTTATATAGTGATAGTAAGTCAGCAATTGCTATTGCTAACAACCAGTTTTTCATGAAAGAGTCAAGCACTTTGAGCTTGACATACATTTTTTAAGGGAAAAAATTGCTGATGGTATAATTCAAGCAATTAAGGTTGAATCTGCAAAACAAGTTGCAGATGGGTTTACTAAAGGTTTAACTATCAAACAACATAAGTTGTTTTGTGAAAGTCTTAAGTTGAAAGACTTGTTTAATATTTGAATGATGGGGGAGTGTTAAAAGTTTTACATTGTATAAGTCATTCAAATATTATGTAACATATTATGTTGGTCTTGTTAATATTTTGTTTGTGAGTTTATTTTTGTTACAGGGCTTAGTTAATGGGTCAAAAGAATGCAGCTGGTTAGTGGAGCCCAATATAACTGGCCCAGTTCGTGAAATAAAGAAAAGAGTTCTGAGCCCAGCTGGTGGTCTAGGGTTTCGTTATAAATAAAGAGCTCGAGATATTTTTTGTTCTTTGACACATTATTTTCACACACACACACCATTCATCTCTCTGATCGTCTTTTAGGGTTTGTAATAGTTTGTAAGGATTTCTCATTATTTTGTCTTGTATTACTTTCTATTATCAGAGATTCATCTGATATTTCATCAGAGGAATCTCAAACTTTGTATTGTTCTTGAACTTGTATTAGTTTACAGGTTCTGGGTATTTGGGGGGTACGATTTGGGTTGGCTTAATAATATTTTTGTCACCTGTTTTTGTCGCTATCTCTCTTGTTGTGGTGTGTTGTTGTTATTGTGTTGTTCAGATTCTTTGTGTTTTATCAAACCCTATTTTTCTACAAAATGTAATGTGTTCATGTGGCGGGCTATTATGGATAGGATTCCAACATTGTGTGCTCTTCGTAAAAGGAATATCAATGTTGGGGATGGCTTATGTGTTTTCTGTGGTGAAGTTGAAGAGACGACGGATCATTTGTTTACAGCTTGCAGGTTGATATCGGGAGTTTGGTTTGCTATCGCTTCGTGGTGTAACATTGCTCCGTTTTTCGTTTTCTCAATAAAGGATATTGTAAGGGTGATAGAGTACATGCCAGCATCGGATGCAAAGAAAGAGGTTGTGTATGGCGTGCTTATTTTAACATGTTGGCGTCTTTGGAAGGCTAGAAATGATAAAGTTTTCTCTGACGTTGACACGGAGGTGGTTAAGATTGTTTCTGACATTAAATCGTTGGGTTATTTGTGGTTTAAGAGTAGATATAAGAAGGGTTCGATTGATTGGAAAGGTTGGTGTAATTTTAGTTTCAATTTGGTGTAATTTGTACTTTGGAGGCTTGTCTCTAGCTTAGAGATAATGCCGGTCTTTTGGTGTTAATGAAATTTGCCTTCAAAAAAAAAAAATCTAAACGAAAAGAAAAACAGATTGGTTTAAATATGTATTTACCATAAAAAACTATCCAAATGAGACGTTGAAAGATAAAGCTCAAATGGTAGCAAAAGAATATACTCAAACATGTGGGATAGACTACTCCGAGATCTCCTTACCTATAGCTAATGGAATGGATGAGGGAATGGAATGGATGGGGGAATGGAATGGATCATTACCATTCCATGTCTTGTTTGGTTGCCATGTGGGAATGAAACAAAACATTAGTTTGTGTTGTTTGATAGACAGAAAAAGACGAAGGAATAAAATCGGTGGTTTGTAGCGGTGGTGGGTGGTGGTCAGGCGGTGATGGTGGGTGGTGATATGTGGCCGTAGCGGGGGTGGTGGGTGGCGGTGGCGGCGACAGTGGTGGCGGTGGAGGCGACGGTGGAAAGTGTAGGTGGATGGGTGACGATGGTGAGTAGTGGCGGTGGTGGGTGGTGGTTGGTGGTGGTGATGGTAGGTGGTGATGTGTGGCGGTAGCGTGGTGGTGGATGGCGACGACGGTGATGGGTGGTGGCGACAACGGTGGCGATGAATGGAGGTGGATGGCGGTTATGGTGGGTGGGTGACGATGGTGAGTAGTGGCACTGGTGGGTGGAGGAGGCGGCGACGGTGATGGGTGGTGCTGGGTGGCGGCGGACGTAGTGGTAGGTGGTGGAGGCGGCGGTGGGTGGTTGATGGGTGGGCGGCGGTGGGTGGTGCTGGATGGTCGCGGTGGTGGGTGGATGACGGTGGTGGTGGGTGGCGGCAGTGGTGGGTGGGTGAAGGTTGTGGTTGGTGGCGACAATGGTGGTGGTGGTGATGGCGGTGGTTGGCGGTGGCGGCAACGGTGGTGGGCGACGGTGGTGGGGGACGGTTATGGTGGGTGGTGGCGATAGCAATGGTGTGTGGTGACGATGGTGGTGGGTTGTGGTGGTGGGTTATGGCTTTGTTATTAAAGGTGAATGAGGGATGGAATGAAAAAAAAACATGGGGGTGGATGGAATGGTTTTGAGGGAATGGAATGCCTTTTGGAATGGGTGATTCCATTCCTTTAACCAACCAAACAAACTATTTTTCATTACCTTGTAATAGTCCATTCCATTCCCCCTTCCATTCCATCATACCAAACACTACCTTAGATCACTTTGAAAGAAAAAAAAATTCAAAGTCACTTTATTTCTTCTCTGTCTTCCCTACAATGATCAAATCATCATAAATATTTTTTTTAAGGATTTATGATAGAATGATCTTGAATGTTTAACGCATTTCCTTGGAATTAAGATAATACATCTTGGTATCACATAAGAAATACATCTTAGATCTCGTAGTTGAAGCATGACTTAGAAAGGATCACATTGATGGAAAGTTTGGTAGTATTTGGTGTACAAAAATGCAAGGCAGAATGAAATGGACCATTGTAAATAAATAAAAAAATGGTTCATCAATGGAATGGGATCGCCCATTACAGGGGGCATTAAGTTCCTTCAAAATGTTTCCATCGGGTCCACTATTTTTATTTAATTCAATTCTTTCATTCATCATTCATCAACACCACAACCCACCACCTTCGCCACCAACGCCCACCACTGTCACCTGTCCCCCTTGCCACCACCACCCATTGTCGCCGCCACCATCACCCACCATCGTCGCCACCATTGCCGCCACCGACCCATCCATCACCTTCCCGACCACCAACTCGCCATTCGCCACCGATTTCATTCCTTCGTCGTTAACAGCCTACCAAACAACACAAAGTAATGATTCATTCCATTCCCAGATGATGTCCAGACAACCATTCCATATATTACCTCCTACATTCCATTCCATTACTTATACTAAACACACCCTTATGAAAAGTAATGTTTTTGAAATATGGTAAATTCATTTGATCAAGACAGACATCTTGATGTGTGTGTACGCAATGTTGATTGAGTTGAAAAATGCACGTGTTAAAACTTCACATTTGGGTTATTCAACTCTGTTTAATTTATTATTTTATCATACCAAAAGTTGAACGAAGTTAAATTCGTAACAAGATTGTGGAAGTTGAAGTCACATGCGGAGAAGTCGACCATCGAAGCGTCGAACGAATTTATGCAACCCGATGGCTCGAAGATGAACCCGATCACTGAAAGTCTTGAATGTCCGTTTTCAAGCCACATTCAAGAAATAGATTTACGAATCATGATTGCTTGAAGATGGACTCAGATCACTCATTGACTCAAAAGTGTTATCAAGATGTCAAACAAGAATACTTCACTTAGACAAAAGATGATTAAGTTTGTAATATTGTAATGTGTTGTTACTGAATGGGTTGTACAAAAGAAAAATAATTCTATGAACCAGAAGCCACTTAGTAATTTGGATCACTCATTCATTCAAACATTTTTTTTTTAAATTGTTTCTCTTATCGAAACAATAATTTGTTTTTTAAATTTTAACAATAACGATAACATAATATGATAATAATACTTCTTGCAATACCGCCTATAAGTGAACCAAAAAGATCGTATTGAAGAAGCAATAATCCAGTTAATTAAAACCTATGTTTCACACACTAACACATCAGTTTTCTTTTCTTAAAAAAATTGCAGATAGTTGAATATTACAATCCCCCCACCCCTCAAATACCATGGTGTCATCACAATTAGACTGCCTTTTATTTTAAGAACCACAGCAGGCAGATTTCTGTGCAGCTTGACCGTTCCCAGCTGCTCCATCTGCTTGATTGATCTTAATTGTTGTTGGCTGCAAATGATACAACCAAACATAACTTGTTATTTCCCAATGCATCAACATAGACGTTCAAATGCTAGAGAGAGGCGGGAAGATGATTGGGTCTAGAGGATCCGGTAAAGAGTTAAACAAGGTTTTTTTTTTATTGTATAGGCCGGATCAGATGGGTTCTACAAATAGTTATTTACCCATTTTTAATAAAGGACTCAGGATCAATCAAAACCAATATTAAGTAGAGAACTACGAGAACCGCATAAAACACTTGTATGTATTGAAAATCTCTCTCTATACACATATCCTGAAATAGTTCAAAGTTCAATATATCGTTCTAAATCTCATTATATCGCATTGCCCTCTGCAACATGATAAATATCATACACATTAATTTCATTGTAAATAACATAAATCAATCATTTATTTAGTTTGTTTGCTGAATAATCCAATAGGAAAACTGCACTAATGTGAATCATCTTGGCGCATAATGGTCTTGTTTATTCAGTGAAACAGGCAAGTATGATGATTTGAGTGATTTAAAACGGTAAAATATAATATTATGACATTTAACATGCATAAAGTGATGAGACTTCCCCTTTAAATTTTGAATCTTTGCAATATTATGAGGCTGTATGTATTAACAATATATTCTAGTCGACTTTCAAGCCTTTCAACTTGCTCCTCTCTTAAGCTAATTCTTTTATTACACTCATTTGAGATGAACCCAGACCCACCCATTCATAAGTAGATGGGCTGAAATTAGCACCTTTTATAGCCGTGATAAACAACCCAAATTCTTTTACCCTTTTGGGAAACCCCAAGTCATTAAAAGAAACGTGTATTAACAAACACATCAGACTTGTATTTACCTCAGCCTTAGTGTCGGTTTCTGAAAGCCTTTGCTTGATATCCTTTGCAATTGAAAAGAAAACTTGCTCCACATTTAGATTAGTTTTTGCGCTCTACACAAAACGGCATGATGGATCAATAATTGTTTGTTTTTCTTCATCTTAACAATTAATTGGGACCTAAAAGAGAAAAAGAACATCACTGGCAATTTACTTACGGTTTCAAAGAACTTAATGCCATATTCATCAGCAAGTGCTTGTCCCTTAGCAGTAGGTACAGCCTATCAATAAAAGATTGTCATAAGTCTAGTGTTCCAATTTCGAAAGCATAAATGACAGCATAAAAAAATAAAAATAAAATAAAAATACCCGTTTGCTTTCATCCATATCAGCCTTGTTTCCCACCAAGATCTTGTTAACATTATCAGAAGCGTGTTGTTCGATGTTCCGAATCCAGTTTCTGATGTCTGGCAATTCAAAACTTGTAAGAGTTATAGTGACAATAATTTTTGTATTCATATGTACAAAAAGAATTATTATTTCTTTCAAAGAACAAATGAATACAATTTTGGGTCAACCTGACCCAAGCTGTTTTGACATGTTAACCTACCTACCCGGCCCACTCATTGTGCTACCTCTATACCCATCAGTGATGATTATTGATTAATAAGCTAAGGAAACTAATAAAAGAATATTGAAGGGACAAAGGGATAAAGCATGATTTATTGGAAGGGAAGAAAACCTTACTATTAAAAGATGACTCATCTGTAACATCATACACCAACAATATACCCATGGCTCCTCTGTAATAAGCTGAAGTACCAAGTAAAAACTGTGTAAATTACATACTATTCTAACTGGAAACACAAGATAATTAACTAAATATGCTTTTAAAATAAGTCCTGCATCCAGCCCTCACAAAATATGAACCTACGGACACTAATCAAATAGAAGTGGCAATTTTGACCACCAGTTTATTTACAAAATGGGCCAAGTCAAGTTACGCTCTATCTCAATCAAAATAGCATACGACAAAAATGCCAGAAGTTGTCTGAAGTGTATTTTTTCTATGCATAAAGCTCATTAATTAAAATTATTAAATTTCTGGATTATTACTGATACAGTATAACTTTTGTAGTTAGATTGTCAACTGTTGAAAATAAACTGAGTATGGACTACTGGAGTTTCGTCCATGAACTTTATTTTGAATAGTTAATCCCTTCCACTTTTTTTAAACTAATGAGCATGTCCATCATGTATACTTTAGGAACTTAATCATGCAACAATGGACCTTTTCATTATTTTTTTTAAAAGTAAAACGATTTAATCATGCAACAAAGGACCTTTTCATTAATTTTCAAAAAGTTAAACAATTTAATCATGCAAAAAAACTTTACTATTAAAAATAAAACCAGGGGAACTTATCATTAACAGATTTAATCATGCAAAAACAAAGTCCATGAACTGAAGTGCAAATAAAATAAACATATTTGAAGAAACAAAGTCCACGAACAAGTCAAACCTTTTCATTAATTTGAAGGAATATTTTTTTTTCCAGTCAACCCAACCACGCCAAAGCCTAAAACTACCAAAATACCAAAAACTGTTCTGTTTTTACCTGTTTTGACCCATAGCCCAACCCGTCTGGCCCGTCAATTTTGCCACCTCTATAACCCGGTAATCTATTTTTTGGAACTTGATTAATATGTAACATGCCAACAAATATAGATAAAACATACCAGTTGTAATTGTCCTGAATCGTTCCTGACCAGCTGTGTCCCAAATTTGTAGTTTGATACGTTTGCCATCAAGCTCTATGGTTCTTATCTTAAAGTCAATACTGTAATCGCCAATTATTAGTATTCATGGTATCAGAATTGTTTGTCAAAAATAAAATAAAAAACACATGTAAATCAGCTGATAATGCAGAAAACTATAAGACTAACTCACCCAATGGTAGTGATAAAACTAGTAGTGAAAGAACCGTCTGAAAAACGCAAAAGAAGGCAACTCTTTCCCACACCTGCAATGAAAGCAGAACACAACAAACAATCATTTTGTAGTATACCAATGTGTAAATACTAATTAAGATTTGAAAATTCACTATATCCTAACACGGCCAAAAAGTTCAAGAATATTTCAACTTTCATAAATAAAGAACTCGATCCGGCTTCTAAAACAGAACGTTGATGTGTGCCAAACACTCTTCTATAATGACTTATGTCAGATAATTTCCCTCAAAACACAATCCCATGTCATGTATTTAAGTAAACGAGCCGAGCCGGACCCGAGCCTGACTAGGCTCGAGCTCGGCTCGTCATGCTTTTATGAAGCTCGAGCTCAAGCTCGGCTCGGTTCGAGCCCAATACTTTGAGCTCGAACTCGGCTCGAAAGTAAAACCCAAGGGCTCGAGCTCGGCTCGAAATAATTATAGAAAAATTTAAAAAGGAGCTAAAAGCTCGGCTCAAACTCGCTTTGATAGCTTAAACGAACCAAAGCTCGACTCGCAAATGTTAAATAGTATACCATGTGTAATAATATAAAATTTATTTGGGCTCGTTTAGGCTAGCGAGCCTAAACGGTTTGTATGAAAAGCTCGAGCTCGGGCTCGATAACTAAACGAGTCATCTTTCAAGCTCAAGCTTGAGCTCGGGCTCGTTAAGGCTCGGCTCGCTCGAGCTTTTTACCAATCTGATCCCGAGTAGCCTTCGAGCCGTTGCTCATCATTTACACCCCTATGTATTTTCCTCCATTTCTCATCTAAATATCTAGTAAAACATAACAATTGAATTTGTTTTTTAATTTAATTACATTGCTTCACTAAAACACACATTAGAAAATTAGTTCTATTAACATTTACAATCATTATCTTCTACTGAAGAAATCAATCAGTCAGTGGTTTGCATATCATTTACATGAACCTAGATCGATACTTACCGCTATCACCGATCAAAAGGAGCTTAATAAGGTAATCATAATCTGCTCGTGCCCTAACAGGTGGAGCAGCCATTGTGTAATCGAAACAGAGTCAAACAGAAAGCCCTAAAAACACACCTGTGCACCAATCAAAATCAAATTAATAAAGTATACAGATTAGAATCGATGAGAAGGATGTAAGTGATCGGCCATTGAAGATCTAGAGAGAGAAAGCGTTAACATAAACAAATACACACCCTGTGGTTATTATTATTATGATGATGATGAGGCGCTAACATGCGCCTTTGTTGTTTGTTTTGTTAGTGGTGGGTGCGCAGGTCACCTTCCGGCGTAATGTAGCGATATTGGGGAAAGCGAGAAGTGAAGGAATGAATGAATGTTGAGGCGCACAAAGATGAACAAAGTAGACAGTTGTCGGTTTCTATTGGATATAAAATAAGGGGGATGCCCATGGTAACAAGGGTGTGCCAACGATGTAGGTAGATCAAACTTTTTGTTGCTGAGGTGGAAATTAACACGAGCATCGATAACGTGGGTAGTTTACTTGTCCGGCTTCTACGTGGCTTTTTTTACTGATCACATAACCCGTTCGGTAACATTGTAGGGTTTTTTTCGGTTTTTGCGGAGTTTGGCAGTCTGGACCTCCCAACGGACATCTTGAGTGGGCCATTAACATGATTCTTGTTTCTCGTAATGATTCATATGCTTGAATTGGGGTTTTCTTTAACAATTCTAAGGTTTTTTCTTTTGATATTTGGGGATTCTTGAACAATCTTGTCGATCTTCGGATTTGTGGGAGATTACTCGCATGCATCTGAACCGATTTATATACCATGGCTTGCAATCCATTTAAGAAGTCTGCTTGATATGTTTGAACTTTGTAGGTGCTCTCTAAACGCCGATTGTTTGAACCTGAGATGTTGTTTGAATTTGTTGTTGTTTTGATCCGTAAAGTTGTTTGGACCTGTGGGTATCGAGGCGATGATTTTTTAAGAAAATCAAACGAGGTCTTAAGACCCGTATGATGATTCTGAAAATAATCGTATGGTGTAGACCCGATCTGTATCTTGGGGAGACATTCGAGATGGCAACGAGTTATTTGCAACTTTGAGTGCAACAATAATCCGATAAAAAATCTGAGCCTCTTTAATTTATTTTGTAATATTTTCGTGTTTTATTTCATTTTTATAATGTATTTTCTTTGGTTTAGTTTGGTAATTTGATATATATATATACACACACACATATACATTAAAAGTAATTAAAAGGTGTGCGATGATTGTAAATATGATGCGGCACTGAGGTGGCGGTTTGTTTGAGTTTTTGTGGTTTGTACATTGTCGGTGTTATTAAAAAAAATGCTGACAAAATTACAATTTTTGTTCTTTATGATATCTAAAATTATAGATTGAGTCCTTTAAAGTTTTGACTTTCATTCTCTATCTGGTTCACTTTTGTTATTAGCCAAATCAAAACCAAAACCAAAATCAAAATCATTAGCTAATCGATCAAATTATCCACGTTACCACTAAAAAAAAGTAGTTGCATTGATTCAAAACAAAACAAATTTTATTTTTAGTTTTGATGAACTTTAGAAAATAAAGTGATACATCAAATTTATTTTAAAATGCATTTAGTATCTCTTTATTTAAACATGTACTCTTATCCGAACAAAATAATATCCCGACTCAACTTGTGTAACTTCCATTATTTTGCATGGGTCAATGAAGACGAGGTTAAGTGGCCAAATTGTATTTCTTTAAACACTAGTGAGTATTTTATAAAAATAGCTCAATAATTGCAATGATTTGGTATACAATTGTTGGATACGGGATACCAACAAGAGGGAATATACTAAAGTCGTTAGACCCGTTAACAGCTAATCAAAGCCCACAATGTGGTTCAAGATAATGACACGTGGAATAAGCTTAAATGATCCGTTGGTTTTTCAAGGAATGGATAGATGATGTGTCTGATCACGCCCGAAAACCGTTTGATTAATGATTTTTAGTGGAATTTGTATTGAAATTCAAAGTGTTGTGTCGGTTGTTCCATTGATAGAATTAGAAATTGATTTTTTTAACACACTTCAAATGTCGTGTTAGAGAAAAAAACGGCTTCTTTCCTTCCTTGTTCTCTAGTGGTACCTTCATTCCTCACACCTATAACACCTGTCACCAATGGCAATGCTAATGCTACACCAACAATGACAATTACATCGCCATTACCCAGCAATTCAAGACTAGAAGGAAGCAAATTAGGAGAAGACGACAATTGAGCCAGCCGTGAAAAGAAGCGTTGGAAGTTTGAACTTGCAACGCTGCCTAAGCAAACAAATTCAAAGCAATGAAACTATCAAACGCTTGATGAGGACGCCATACACAATCGATGGAAAACAGCACAACAAATCAACAACCGATTGGAAAATCCAGAATGAAGACAAATGGCGAAGGCAACAATCTGGTCTAGTAGACAACCAATAGTTGATTAGGAGGGTGACTTTGTATTTTTGGTCCTTCTACATTTCACATGTAACTAACTTAATAGCAAATCTTATATTTTGATTTATTCTTAATATTTCTATAAATAGATGATAACAATATTAATTTTTGTTTATTCTTTTTTTATAAGGGCATCCACGCCACTCTGTCTAAAAGTAACAAAAAGTGTGAAGATGACACCGTAGAGTTCTCTAAATACAAAAGACATAAGTGTAGAATAATGAAAACTTGAAGCAGAAGAAAAGATTTCAGCCCCCGGTAAATAAAAAAAGTAGTTAAATACTCTAAATGAAACCAACAAATGAAGCATGGCCTTTAGGCCGACAACAATTAACGTTAGTTTGTGTCGTACTACTTGTACATCTTTTTATATTATCCATATTGACTATCCACAATTCCTCGTGTACTCAGTAAGTCTCGATAGCTAATTGTGGATTGTTGTTGGGGGCTGGTGTGGAAATTGGGATATGAGTTTCCTCTGACTTAAGTTTTTAATCATCAAAATACTATGAGTTTGGCTTTTAAATATATAAATATATACCTACACACATGCAATATATTAATATATTATAGAGTTAATTGCCAAAATGGCCCCTGTGGTTTGGCCCAAATTGCCAGTTTGGTCACTTTTTTGAATTTTCTGCCAAAAGCACCCCTCACAAATCGAAAATTGCCAAAATGACCCATATTTAACTGAGTTTATAACGAGGAACAAAAACTCAGTTAAGTCTGAGGGGTAATTTCGTCCTTTCATGTTCTAACGTTTAAAACCTCATTTTAAACCTATCTTCTTCATCTTCAGACCTTCTTCTTCTTCTTCCTCTCAATTCAAACCTAATTCCCAAATCATACATACCCTAATTCCCAAATCATACAAACCCTAATTTCCAAATCATACATAAGTGTGGATTTCGTTTGTCTTCCAAATGATACAGGTTTCGATTAACTAACCTAGACGATGGTATTCTGCAAATGTGGAGCTCCTACTATCATACGTGTGTCTTCCACCTCTGCAAACCCTGTTAGGCGGTTTTTCTGCTGCAACAAGAAGGGGAGGACCTGTGGTTTCGTTTGTTGGGCTGAACTACCCTTGGGTCAGATTCCTAGTAGTAGCAATGATAGTGAAGAGAATGAAGAACTGAGACTCAACAACACAGCATTGCAGACCTTGGTTGGGACACTCAAATCCGAGAACAAGAAGCTGAAAACTTATCTATGGATGACTTGGTTTGGAATCATCATGTATTATATCATGTTTTAGTTCAATGTAGGTCGTTTTGTAATGATAAAAACTCAATGTATGTTGTTTCTTATTGTAATGATCATCTTTTGTTGAAGTTGTAATGTATGTTTGCAAATGTTCAATTTAGGTTGTTTTGTAGTGATAAATAAAGGTTTGTAATAATCAAGTGCTTATGACCAAACAGAAACATACTAAAGCATTAGTACATAACCAAACAGAAACATACAAAACAAGGTTCATACTTAAAGTAGTCTAGTGCATACATGAAATAGATAAGCCTAATAAGCTTAAGTCAGGAAACATAACCTACAAGAACCAACAAGCCTACTTCCAACGACAATCATCATCCGAACAGTAGTCCGAATCTGTTCCATGCTCTCCTTCATAGGGATCATGGTACCAATCATCCTCATCTGGGCTGTCATAATTCCAGACGTTCTTTAACACATCTGGGTCATAGTCTCTACATGGGTCAAGCTCCTCTTCTTCAACCGGTTCTTGAACTGCCTTCCCTTTAGCCTTTTCATCAACCTTTGTAAGCTGTTTAAAATTATCTTCAACCAACTCTTGAACCACCTTTTCATCATCCTTTTTATCAGACTCTTGATCAACAACTTCAGGCTTTTCAAATCGGTAGTTGAACTGCAGGTAGTGCAAGAACAACTTGCCTAAACATTATAGTATTTTAGAGATTTTAGAGATTTTAGAGATGAAATATGAAGTTGAATTGCATGAATGCTTTGCAATATTGGGTCTTATAAATCAGCTGAACAATTAACTCATCCATCTACCTCAAATCTACCCACTAACCCCATAAATGAACTTCATTGAATGCAACTACCAGACTAGTTTTATAATGTCAGAATGGTACATACAATGCTGCATTAGACTGCCAAAATGATACATTATGTTTGGTCCAAACTGCTAAAATGATACATTATGTTTGGTCCAAACTGCCAAAATGATACATTATGTTTGGTCCAAACTGCCAAAATGGTACATAAGATTAGACTGCCAAAATGGTACTGGACCAAGAAATGAAACTATGAATAAGACTGCTGCAAACTATGAAATGAAACTGGACCAAAATGGTACTGGACCAAGAAATGAAACTATGGATAAAAAGGATGCTGCAAATGTTTATGTTTATGACAGTTTGACTTTTTAACAGTCTTTTGTTTATTTTATTTTTGACCCATTTTGTGTTGACCCATTTGGGAATGGTCATTAACAGTCAATTTTGTGTTGACCCATTTTGACCCATTTGGGAATGGTCTTTAACAGTCAATCCATTTTGACCCATTTGGGAATGGTCTTTAACAGTCAATCCATTTTGACCCATTTTGACCCATTTGGCAATGGTCTTTAACAGTCAATCCATTTTGACCCATTTTGACCCATTTGGCAATGGTCTTTAACAGTCAATCCATTTTGACCCATTTTGACCCATTTGGCAATGGTCTTTAACAGTCAATCCATTTTGACCCATTTGGCAATGGTCTTTAACAGTCAATCCATTTTGACCCATTTGCTTTAACAGTCAAAGACATACAACTACTAAACATACTAAATTCATAGCAACATTGTGCATTAAATTTCATTACCATCTGATTACCATTACAGTCATTTCATTACTATTACAGTCAAACAGTCAAACAACATGCACATTGTACATTACATACTAAACATACTAAATTCATAGCAACATTGTGCATTACAATTAGACCAACTTGGCATTCCAGTCAACTGCCACCTCCAACAAGCCTCCTTTCTTTCATGACACCGTAGAGTTCTCTAAATACAAAAGACATAAGTGTAGAATAATGAAAAAGATGTTAAATACTCTAAATGAATCCAACAAATGAAGCATGGCCTTTAGGCTGGCAACAATTAACGTTAGTTTGTGTCGTACTACTTGTACATCTTTTTATATTATCCATATTGACTATCCACAATTCCTCGTGTACTCAGTAAGTCTCGATAGGTAATTGTGGATTGTTGTTGGGGGCTGGTGTGGAAATTGGGATATGAGTTTCCTCTGACTTAAGTTTTTAATCATCAAAATACTATGAGTTTGGCTATTAAATATATAAATATATACCTACACACATGCAATATATTAATATATTATATGTAAACACAAACCAACTAACTAATGAATAAAATAAATTTCTTTTTTACTTTTTGACCATGCGTTTTATACTTTTTTTTACTAAGACCATCTGCATTGGTGACCTTTGTATACGTTGGTTGCCACCTGGCAACATAATATTGGTTTACTTGAATAAAAAAAATAAAATTGCATGACCCGCTCAGTAGGCCAAACAAGGTCACTATTAAAAACCCAAAATTTTGCTCCACTTCCTGTCACTTGTCAACATCTCATTTGTCTACTATTTTAATTTTTCAATTTGTTTTATTTCGTAACTACTATTTCCCCAATAATTTAAAAACTCAAATAACTTATAATATTTAAACCTTAAATAAAAAACTAAAATACACTATATTTCTTAGGTGGTGGTTTGGTCGGAAAAGGGAAGTGCATAAGGAGAGAGCTGAGGGGTGGAGATGGGTTATACGATAGATCTAAAAACCCAGATCTTTATGTTCATCCCACCCCTACACCTCCACCACCTGCAACTAGAACACCGACCACCACGACGACAACCGTCACCAGTCACCCCACCCTCAACACCACCTCAGCCTCCACCTCCTTTTCCCTACCAAATCTTGTTTCGTTTTATACTTTGACCATACATCTTGCGTTTTACACAACCGCAACACCACCTAGGTACGGACCACCACCTACAAGATTTGGTACTTGTAAAGCACAACAGGAAAGTTATACACCTTTTTTTTATCAACTTTATTTTAATTAGCATATTTTTCTTGTAATGGATTGAGATTGAATTTAACTGGTCACCATGGGTAATACTCATGGTCATGCACTGCCCCACACCCATTTTTAAAAAGTTACTAACTTTTATATATGACATTAAAAAAAATTACGCCAAGTTAATGAGCGTTTTATTATATTTCTAACGAGCATCATACGGCTATACAAAAAGGGAAAAAATGACTTTTTTTAGTTTGTTTTTATTCATGCAGAAAAAAACACACAATGTGTTCAGGTAATTCATTAATCATGTCTAGACAAGCCACATATGCTTTTGAACCTACTATTATATATAAGAACCCACTAACTACATATATATTCACAGATGTAGTCAGTTTGGTAAGAATCTATTTTTCTTGTATTTTGATTGGTGTTGCTAGGAAGATTGATTACAAATGTTGCTAAGCCGGTCAGATGTAGCCTATGATTCTTAGACACTAGGTAAATCTCTATCTGATAAGTGATAATCAATCACCCCACCATGCACGCCTCTTAAATCAATCACCATTATGACAAATCATTTGATACCAACTTGGTTGTTTTTTTTCAGGTTTACATCACAACTTTAGAATGTCTTGAGGAAACGACAAAGTTGTACAGTGACTTCACTCGAGTAAGATGTGCACACGTAAAATTAGAAATAGGTTTCTTGAGTGATCCTTTAAAAAAAATTCTGAAAAAATGACATATTTCTTTTACGGTACACACATTTCTCACTTTATCTTAGATTTGTCTATCTCGGGAAGCACCAAGAAAAAAATTAGTTGTGTGATAAAAAATTGATTCAATATATGCTAAGGACGGAAATTACCATTTATACCGCAAACAAGGAAAATACATGATTTTCCAAAGATGAAAACTAATATATATATATTTGGTATTTGGTTGATGATCAAACTTTTATAAAGTTAGATTTACCATAATTCTGAATATCCCTCAAACTAATGATCCAACTGTTTGTTGTTAACTTAGCGATACATACATGTGAATAAAAAACCATAATTGTCATTAAATTATGTATAAAAAACAGAAGGTTATGTTAATAAACAGTAAATCGAAATAATACAAAGAAGGTTATGAATTAATAATGACAATATAAGTTACAAAACGTTAATAAATTAATTGTTTCAACATGTATAACGTGTATATAAACCTCCTCATCTCATTTGTAGTATGACCATCTCTGTGTAGTTTACTTATAATCTAAACAAAGATGGTGAAGTTAGTGATTGCATACTTCCACTACTAGAAAAACACCCTTCCTTGACATTCATTTTATGACATACATGTATTTAATGACATAAAAAAATGTATGTCATAAAAAAAGTGTCATCTTTAATAAAAACTATTAAATTCTTGACGTTTTTCTCTGCATGTCAACAATTTTCTGTCATAAACTAAAAAAACATGACATTAAACATAAATGAGTGTCATGATTTTGTGTCATGAAAATTTGAATTCCCTAAACTCAGCCCCTCCACCTCCCTCTCATCTATCAGATCTAACTTCAAAACTTTATCAGCACCCCTCCTCTTCTCTATCTGGCGATTGAAGAACATCAAGACAATTTCACCGGATTGATGAATATTTCACCAGATTGACGACGATTCCGACCTTCGTCAAGGGTAAGTCACATTTTGTTTTGATTCTGAACCCCATTTCAGCATTGAAAACCCTAACGAAGACTAACTGGTTAAGTCTGGTTCTTTTTTGTTTTGTTTTAGTCGTTTTTTTGTGTCGCTTTAGGGTTTATGCTCCATTGTCCCTCACCCAATCCGTTCAAAGATCCAACCCACTCTTCATCATCAATATTATTCATCACCATCAACACAAACAATAGCCGCACTGCAACACAAACATGGGAACCAGTTCAAGAATCTTAACCCTTTCTTTATCTTCAACCTCAACCATCCGTTTCTCTAACTCTTTCATCACCATTCCAAAACTCTACCCTTTTCGTAGGGTAATTTATCAAGGGTTTATACCCCTCTCAACCATCACTGAACAACCATCATTAGAATCATCAAAACACTCCATCCTTCTTGAACGTCTGAGGATCAAACACCTCAAAGACTCTGTGGGTGGTAATAATAATGCAAATAAAACTAAAAAGTCTCTACCTTTGGTTGCTGAAACTGCAGATAAGGGGTTTAAGAGTTTGGAGAAAAAGAATGAGAAAGATTTGGGCTTTTCTGAATTGGGATTGAGTGAAGAGGTTTTAGGGGCTTTAGGTGAAATGGGTATTGCTGTGCCTACTGAGATACAGAGGTTAGGGATACCTGCTGTGTTGGATGAGAAGAGTGTTGTGTTGGGGTCTCATACTGGCTCTGGGAAAACACTTTCTTATTTGCTGCCTCTTGTTCAGGTTATTATTTTAGTTTTGTTTGGTTTGTTTATATGTTTTGTTTGTGATTGTTGTGTGTTTAAACTGATAATTGCAAGTTGGAGCTTAGTGTATGACAAACATTGTTATGGTTCATTTTGATAGTAAGTGATTATCAAAGGGCATAGGTTTACTTGTACGATACATACCGTTATGACATTATGTTATTTGTTATCAATTAATTGGATTTTGTGAAATGTTCAACACTGTAAAAAAGGATAACAAAAAGGAAGTGTTTGGACTTTGAGTGGATATTGTGTTACCAAAATGGAACAAGGTTAGCCAAACGCTTATTGAAGTCATTAAAAGCGTGTTTTGCGAACACACCTTGGATAATTGTTTTTGATGGTGTTGAGCATTTGAAAATATATTATTCAGATTAATATCAGTTGTCTGATTCAAAGCTTGTTAGAATCACATATCCAGATTAAAGACTACATTTGAATTCACATGTCTTTAGGAATCTAAATCTCAATAAGCGATGGTAAAAACAATAAGTAAAAAATGTTGTTTTTAACAATTGCTCTGAAGTAAAAAAATATTGTTTTAGGAATCTAAATCTCAATAAGGGAAGGTATTGTTTATCGCTACCTGTACAGACGTCTTATCACTGATTCAATGCTCTCCGCCTCTACTCCGATCATCCTTAACCTTCAAATCCGACTAATAATCCAGGTACCGTCAATTATCCATTCATCAAGCCCACATGTATCCACATCATGGTAACTTTTTTGTGTTTTTTATGTTAGTTGAAAGATCATTGATCAATGCTCGCATTCCTCTTTGACAATTTACATATGTATATATGTGTGTATGTCTTGAGGGTTAGTTGTAAGGTATCCGAAATATCTGTATAGAATAGCTATCATTTTCAAGATATCTGACTATGTGACCATATATCCAGTGTTGTAAAAGGCGGGTAGGTGGTCGCCTAGGCGTCGCTGCCTAGTCCCTAGTCGGCCTTCTATATCGGAATAAGGGGCTAGTCGAAGTTTGGGTGTTTTGGCTATTAGGCGGGCCTAGGCAGTGGTTTATTTTTTTTTATTTCTAAGTATTTCTTAGTATTATGTGTATATATCTAAGTATTTCTTAGCATAATTAGAGTAACCTTAATATGTTCTCTTTATGATATTTCAATAATAGCTCAGTAAGTATGATTAATGAATGCTTATTTTGAGTATTTAATTGCAAACCTTCCAATTTATATAGCGATTTACTTCATCATATGTGATGAAGCATCTTAAAGAAAATATTTCAACCTTGTCTGCATAGTATATATGATGACAGTACCCTTTAACCTGGTCTGCATAGTTTGTATAGTTCCTATAGGTGTCAATTTTGTATGATCTTTGAATTCTGGTTGATCTTGTATGGCATTGTTAAAACATTTATACACTTATTTCTACCCTTCCCAAGATGAGATAAGATCTAGAATAAACAGGGCGCAACGCATATGCTGCGCTGGCTGTGCTCCAGCGCCTAGGCGTTCATTTTTGTCAATAATTCGTGCTCTCTACCCTGCTCCCTATGCTCTTTGAGTTTAATATTTTGGGTTTAATATTTTTCTTATTTTTTTAATGTGTAGTGTCCACGCCAGCCGGGAATTACAGAATGTGGTTTTTATGACATGAAATTCATGAAAGAGATAGTTCACGGAGGAGTCGAAATATTGGGCAATGTAAGTTAAGGCAAAATAAACGTAGCGATGCGCTATGATTTATGTAAAATAATTGGCCGGCCTCTGACTAATGTATTAATTTTATTGTCGTCTTAGGTTGGGGGAGGAGCAGAATATTACGCGGATGAGGACATGATGTCATTCGTGACGAATGGTCAAAGCTACGCCGCGACATTTATTATCAAGTGATCGAAACTAGTTTTAAGGCAATGTATTATTGATACAATATTTTTGTAAATGTTAAACGTTGTCTCTGATTAGTTTGTAATTAGATAAATATGGATTATATAATGAAATGATGTTTTTGTTATTAATTTGCTAATTATTTTACACTAGTGGAAATGCCCCGCGCGTTGCCGCGGGTATATATGTCTTGTTGTGTCAAACAACATATTAACGGGCCGTTTTTTTGTACCGGGTTTAGTTGCTATTTGATACTTAGATATATGAGTTGCTAAACGTTGGTTGCTTATCTGGTTAACACATGCCAAGATGGTGGAAAAAAAGAATTCGGTGACCCGATATAATTCAGACAAAAAAATTTTGGCCCATGTGAAGAAGAATTTCTAGTTTTGCTACTCCGCCGCTGTCCATGTTACCAAATACATAATTTTTTTAGAATAAGCTTTGAATGATGATGAAACCTTGCTAATTATGCTATATATATAAGCACATTTCAATATTTCATTACAAACGGCAAACAGTAAGGCAAATTTCAAGTTGAATAAAAGGAATGCTATCCGGATTACCTGACGTAGAAGGGGCACATTGAACAAAGACGGGTGGTCCCCATAAACTTGTTCCCAAACATTTCAAAAATTTGTTCCAAAACAGCAGTATAAGATACGATGCAAGTTTTTCACGGATTATGAAACATTGTACAAACTTACATTTATGGGCATTTCTGCAATCACAAGACTGCTGTTTTCCTCAAATGTTTTTAAGAGTAACCCTTCACCACCAACAACCATGTTGTCACAATCCCATTTACATTTAAGTGTTAATGTCATGGTCAAAAGATAGAACTACAAAGTAGGATGTAATACAAAGTTGCAGTAAAACCTGCAACCAAACAAGTTGTCATTCGCCTTGTATATGTTTCCTGAGTTTGAACAATGGTACATGATGAGATACAGAGAGCAAAAATATGGCTTTAGAGAAAGGAAATAGAAAAAATAAACGCTTAAATAACCAATGAAATTCATAAATTATATAATACCGCAATGTTACTCGCACCCAATGCAAAAACCATATATCGGTTTTTCATAGCAGGTTACCTGTGAGTCTTAGATACTTCACGTTGGAAGAGGAGACCTCTCATTTTGGTCCTCAAAAATCCCATTGGTAATATCAGCGCTATGCACATTATCTTTTTTCCCACGATCCAACGATGTTGCTTCATATGTTCCTATAAGTAAAAACTGTTAAAACAGTGACAACAACGGTATTCTGAAATCTTAGCCAATAAATATTATTTACTAAGAAACTGATGCCCTTGTACATACCAAATCCCAATAGAGTGCAGCGAATCAAAAAGCCTGGTAATGAGAAGTCCATTTTGTAGAAGATTTCCATGACAATCAAGTATCCTCTGACAACCATTATATGTCTTGGGGAGGAGAAAACCATATGCAGCCTATAAAATTCACTAACGTTTATGGTTGTTTAAATAGATTGCAGCTCGCTAGACATCATCTTGTAACTAAACGAGCCGAGGTCCAGCTGGCTCGTTTCACTTCCGAGTCGAGGTGACCACACTCGTTTAGTCGAAGCCCAACTTTTAACTGGCGTATGGAATTGCCATCTTTTGGGGCTCCCAATAATAAGCTTTTAACCAATCAAGTACCTAAAAGAATGCATATAGAGTCACAGCTTAAAATCGTTACACTAACTGATATAAATGTAAGGCAACATAAACATGAAAGATCGTAGAATTAATGTTCAATTAACAGTCTCACAGAACCATAAACATAATAACCTCAACTTCCATTACCGTCTTATGAACAATGAAATTACCTAACTTATTCCTTTTTTCCACATTAATTGACATCATTGTCAGTGTGACACATGGTTATGCAATCAAATAAACTTTTTATTTGTTCATCTTAATCCTTCTGGTGGTCTAATATATAGGCTTAACAAATTCTACATAAAGTCCATAATGGGTTCTCTTACAAATTTGCTAGCTTGGAATAGGTCCAAATGTGCGATGACCACCTACTGCTCGCCGACCACTGTAATTAGCGCCACTGCCCTTGTCCATTTAATAAAAACAAATAAAGCAGGTAAAAAGAAAAAATATAGCTAGTAATCCTATCTCGATGTGTATTCTTTTCTAAGACTGCCCCTTTCAACCAAAGCCTGTTTTGGTCAACCTTTTTCAATCGAACCAAATTAATACCTTTTCTTAAAACAACCCGTTAGCCGTTTTGCCAGACTTTAATGAAAATCCATGTGCACATAGAAACTCCTACCTGATAGTCAACATTAAGATTGAATCTGTAGGTAACATGAAAACAACTTTCCCGTCATGAAGAGCCAATACTTCAGTAGTTAAAGGTAGGTTCTTGGCACAATATTTGGCAATTGAAAGCTAACCCCTGCACAAACTAAAAAAACAAATAAATTATAAAGTATAATAATAAAAATAAATAAAAAAATCATGTTTTTGAACCGACACAATACTTCGACCATGTGGATACCCTTGAAGCAAAAAATAAGACTTTAATTTGAATTTTTAAAATAATAAAAGTTTTTTTTTCAATGAACCATGTACCCAAAAGCCTTGATCTTGCTGACCCCAACAACCACAACAGCTGCAGAAATAAACTTTGCTTCTCTGACCAAAACTTGACTTACTGAATTGCCTGTTAATACCTGCCCAGTTAGATCCACCTCAAACAAAAAAAAAACCAATATGTTCAAAGTTATGCAAAAATGGTTGATTAATCTGCTTGAAATGTGTAACGCACGCAATGATGAATATCTATCCATACTATTCAGTCCTGACTCGACCAAAACTGACCCAACAAGAAAAAACTGAGACAGACCAACCCTATATCAGTCTAGTATGCGGTTTCAATTATCAAGAAATTAAAGGTTCGGGTTTGGTTTAGCCTTTTGATTAAACCGAATACCTGGCCTCGGACCAACCTGGGACCAGACTGATTATGCGTATTTGGTTTATTTCTCGCACCAAACTTTGCGGTTTCAAATAAATAATTCGAACTCCCATAAATCATATAAACATATGCTGGTGCGAGCAGCAAGAAGAGGAAAGTCGAAGAGTGGCGGGAGCGCGGGACCAAGACCATAGGCGGTAGAGGTTCTTTGGTCCATGACCATAAGTTACCCTTGTCTGACGACTGGCATTAGTTGCTTAAACAAACATCATACCTTCATCTTTCTTCAGTTGCATCGATCCTTTTCAGCTTAAGAACAACCTCATCTTGTAGCATTAGTAGCAAGCGGGTTTTAACAAGTTAACAACACTTTAAGGCAACCACAATAGCAAAAACATTTATCAAGCAGGTGCAATTGAATCCTGATTTTTTTATAGACATAACACTTAACATAAATTACAAGATGCTAGCTTAATAGAGGGAGTGCAATATGATTACCTTGGAGGTGGGGAAGCTCCCTTAGATTAAGCAAGCGTGGAACGATCACGTCTTGGTCCATTGATGCATCTATGAAAACCTAAAAAGAGCAGATAGTTGACATTAAATACACATTTCTATGTTTAATACAATGTCAATATGAAAATCTAATATAACCAATAAAGCCACCGACAGTCAAAACTACGATCTCAAATTCTCAATTCAATATTTCATCTAACATTCCAGTTCACAACAACTAACAAATCAATCACACTAACTTTATCCACATCTCAAGTGTATAATTCACCATATATATCTTTGTGAACCAATTAATTTCAACGATATCTATGTTAAAGTAAAGTTAATGTCAAGATATAATGTTCTGATAACAACCAACTTACCAAACTCCAAAAACTGACGTCTGCAAATAAGATATTGTGCTCATCGACAGTCGGATTTAAGGCTTCACTATGATTAATAAACAATAATTCCTAACTGATACTTGTCCACAAATGGAAGCATTGCATATAAAAACTTATATTTGAATCAGTTACAATAAAAATTAGGCAAACATACCATTTGATATCGTCTCGTTTCATCAACAGCTCTTAAACACCCTGTACATTAATACTAAAAAACCCAGCCCCAAATCAGCATCAAAACAACATTAATAACGCATCAAAACATCTTGAAAGAAACCACAAAATAGCTTGATGTAATTAGGTTAAAGTGTATACCTGTGGTGGTGGTGAAAGCGATGGTGGCGGTCGTGCGACGGGAGTAAGGGAGGCGGTGGTGATGGCTGATGTAGGGTTTCTCCAAAGCAAGAGAGCATCGATAGACGAATAAATCAGGAGAGACCCGCTTCATAATAATGATGCATAACTGATGTAGGAGTTACTATGCCAGGAGATGAAAAGCTGCTATTGATGAAGACGGTTTCAGGTTTCAACTGAGTAGTATTAGTGTAGCATCTACTTGTAAAGCTTTCATCAAAACTTGTACAAAAGGGTATAAAGGGAAGAAATGGTGTAAAAATTTGATGATTACACTTGAGGCTTTTGAGATGCCATCTTAACTTTGTCAAGTTGGACATCTTTGCCCATTGCTCCCTCTTTATAATGTAGTAGAGATATAATAAAATGGCAATAACTCTAGGAGGGTAAATAAATAATTTTACAGGAATTATTTTTTTTTTAGATTAAAAATTTATGACACGCAAAGAACGTCATAAAATTATGTCATAAAAAGTGTCGCTAAAAACTGTCATAAAAATGTGTGTCATTAAAAAGTGTCATAACGCGTGTCAATAAATGCTGTCATAAATGTGTGTCATAAACAGATGACACGCGAAAATATGTCATGTTAAATTTATGACACCGCCATCCTTGACATTCTTTTCCCTGTCATCAGACCCCTTTCTTGACACGCAATGCGTGTCAAGAAAGGTCTTTTTTCTAGTAGTGTTCATTATATTCAGTCTGGTTTTCGTATCATTTCTTGATTGTAAGTTCAACATTTTAATTTGTTCTCTCTCGTTTTAATCTCACACAACAACCAAGGTTGAACGCCATGGTTAAATTGTTATATGATCCTTATCTTGTATGTAGGCACACTAATTGGGAGCAATGAAAGAAGTGAAACTGGTGATTCAAACTCGTCAAGGAAACTTGGTTGGCCCATTTGTGCGTTTTACCCTGGGCATGGTAGCGGACTAAATTATTGTTGTTGTAATGATGAGCAGAACTGCTTTAGTACTCATGAGCAATGTGTAGACACTTGCTTAAGCTTACCTCCAAACCTAAGATGTCGTGTTGAAAACTAACTACTTACTATATGTTAGTATTCCTGTGTCATTCGTTGATGCAAATGAAGAATTTACTTTCACCTCCTAAAATGACATATATAATACATGAATAGTAATGTATACATGTTTTCTTTGAATTTTAATCGAGTGACGATCCATTCTAATAAGAAGCGTCTTGCCCTTCTATATACACATGTATCTTGCACCAATAAGCCAATTGTTTTATAAGACACCTGATATCATAGTGTTATGGGACTTTAGTGATAGCGGTTGTGTTACTACCTTATGGAGTTCAAATCGACTTGTTAAGAAAACTTAACGGACAAATTGTAGCCCGCCTAGACTGCTCCAAACCTTTAATCCAAATCGGGTCCTTTATCCCTACTAGTCCCACACAACATGATTCACCTCATTTTCTTCAAATGAAGTTCCAAAAGGCTCATCACTTACTTTTGTAGTCCCAGTCTTTGGTCCACATGCATCTTAACATTGTTCTTATGGCCAAATACTTCCAACAACATGCACATTAAGTATAAAAAGTCAGCGCATTAACATACCTGTGTTAGATTAATTTAACTTAAATTGCTCTGAATCAGCAGTGGACATAAGAAGTTTGTTGCCATAGTTTGAATTTATGGTATTTAAAAATGAAATCGTATATTTAACGAATAAAATCCACCACCAACCATCTTAGTTAACTAAAATACTGTAACATCTCCAAATATGTAGATACGCGTACACGATTAGTTGTAACATACCGTTTTGTTAGCAAGTAAAAATATGAAACTTATATATTAAATGTTAAACAAGCAAGAAATAAAACGACTATTTGAATTATGAGATTTTTAGACGAGTAATTAATATGTCACAACTTATATAAACTAGCAGGAGCTCGCACGTTGCAGCGGGTATGTACTGTGTTTAGCGGATGTGTTTGGTCAATAATGTGTAACATATGATCGGGGGATATAGAATTTTAGTAAGAAATAGTATAGACATTATAGTAGAGTAAGAAGTTAAGTTGTAATAAATATCATGTGTTGTAAAAGTAACCAAAAGTGTGAAGATGACACCGTAGAGTTCTCTAAATACAAAAGACATAAGTGTAGAATAATGAAAACTTGAAGCAGAAGAAAAGATTTCAGCCCCCGGTAAATAAAAAAAGTAGTTAAATACTCTAAATGAAACCAACAAATGAAGCATAGCCTTTAGGCTGGCAACAATTAACGTTAGTTTGTGTCGTACTACTTGTACATCTTTTTATATTATCCATATTGACTATCCACAATTCCTCGTGTACTCAGTAAGTCTCGATAGGTAATTGTGGATTGTTGATGGGGGCTGGTGTGGAAATTGGGATATGAGTTTCCTCTGACTTAAGTTTTTAATCATCAAAATACTATGAGTTTGGCTTTTAAATATATAAATATATACCTACACACATGCAATATATTAATATATTATATGTAAACACAAACCAACTAACTAATGAATAAAATAAATTTCTTTTTTACTTTTTGACCATGCGTTTTATACTTTTTTTTACTAAGACCATCTGCATTGGTGACCTTTGTATACGTTGGTTGCCACCTGGCAACATAATATTAAAAAAGAAAAAAAATGAAATTTCATGACCCGCTCAGTAGGCCAAACAAGGTCACTATTAAAAACCCAAAATTTTGCTCCACTTCCTGTCACTTGTCAACATCTCATTTGTCTACTATTTTAATTTTTCAATTTGTTTTATTTCGTAACTACTATTTCCCAAATAATTTAAAAACTCAAATAACTTATAATATTTAAACCTTAAATAAAAAACTAAAATACACTATATTTCTTAGGTGGTGGTTTGGTCGGAAAAGGGAAGTGCATAAGGAGAGAGCTGAGGGGAGGAGATGGGTTATACGCACCATCGTAAAGCTTAAGATTCAAATATGTTTTGTATGAGGATAAATACGTTTTATTACCTGATTGAATTGCATTTAATAGGATGAATCATTGGTTGATGAAACAGAAGATCGGTAAAAAAAGAAATCAATGTGTCGTTTTCTTCGTTGGTTTGAATTTTCATATTCTTTTTACGGCAATAACCATTAATTTCTTTTTCTTTTTTTTTAATTTCAAGTATTAATCAATAGATTTTAATTGCTGTATTAATAACAATTGATTTCTTGTTTTTGCCTTTTTTTTAACATTAAGTTTAATCAGTAGACTTTAATTGTAGTATTAAATTTGTTTTGCCATTTTAATGAAGTTACAATTTTGCCCTTAGATATAAATATGAAATGACAACTCTAGCCGTCCAGTACCCACTATATAGTAGTATAGATATAGATATAGATATAGATATAGATATATAATACTTTACTTACTTGATTCTTGAATATGATCTAGTTATCAAAGATGATCTGTTTCTACAATTATTCAAGAACACCTTCTTAAAAACAAGAAAGTTATCATGGTTCACGAAACTTTTCTATGACTTCAGCAAAGAGTGCGAGAGCAAATCAAATTTGTTGCTATTTCTCACAAAAAAGTGATTCATAATTCATTTATAATCACTTTTGTGAGAGATAGCAACAAATTTGATTTACTAAAGTTTTCATTCGAATTTAAGAACTGGAAATAGACCCTAAGTACAATAATACAGTTCGAATCTAGCAGTTTGGTTTCGGTTCCCCGGTTCTGGCGGTTCGAAACCATGAATTGCTCAATGCTAGGTTCAATCAAGTAATAGATATTTTATTTGTTGTGATTTAAGAGTGTGTAACACTTGCCAATCGTGTATGTTTGGTCTCCCTCCTTCACCTCAACTCACTATTTCCTCCAAAAACTCTAAAAAAGACTTTTCGTTAGAGACGGTATTATTAGGTTGAAACAGGGTCAGGTTCGGCCAAAGAAAGTCCAAACTAGTTTTGACCCAGGTCTCGACCAGTTCGGTTCAGGTTTGACAAGTTTCAAAATATAAGTTACAAACCAATTTCGAAGCTTTGGCTCGGTTTGGGTCCAAACCACTGGTTTTAAAATCGAGTTTGATTCTGTTCCAAAATCGAATTCGATTCCCAACACATTTTTGTGCACGGCCCATATATGTGAACTCATAAACTGAAAGTTAATGGGCCTTTAATATAATAAAAAGCCCACTTACCCACCATTATGGGCTTTTTAACAATACAAACCCTAATTCATTGTTCACTCTTTGTATACCACTACTCTTTGCTGCACGCCGCTTAATTCGATCTGTATTCTAATTTCTAGGTAAGTTTATATTAATATTAATATTAATTTTTGTTTTATTATTTGCTGATTGATTATCTGATGAATTAATTTTTTACTGTTCGTTTTGTTTAATTTCTTTGCATAATGCATGATCTTGCAGTTTTAGGCTATTTTAGTGTCTGTATATTTATGTAAATCAGCTGTTGAATATCTGTATATTGTGTTTATTAATGTTTATGTAATTGGACTATGATTAATTCTCTATGTATAATCTGCCGTCTACTGTGAGTTTGCATCAGATTTTAGTTGTGAATTAGTATTTAGGAGCCACGTGTTGCGGCGGGATCATTAAGCTGAACTAAAACTCTAAAAGTAGATGTGAAAACGCTGAACCAAGCATGGTAGTTGTGACGCGTTAACGCGCGCAAAAATTAGGCTGAAATGTAAAACATAGAAAAGAATAACTAACTTGACTTAGGACCCGTGTGTTGCACAGGGCCGTGGAAAATTTTGGTTAGAATTTCATTTGTAATACTCATGGTTTTAAAAAACGTTTGAGGCGTGCGCCTCAAGGCGAAACGTCAAAAAAATGAGTATGAGGCGCGCCTCATGGGGTTCTGATTATACATATGCCTCTCATGGCTGAGGCGCTAAGAAAATGTGCGCCTCAGGTGGTTTAGGGTGTTTTTAATGTGATTTTTTTATGTTTTAGTCCTTTGGGGTCAATTATTTCATTTTTTATGTGTTTTTGATGTTTGGGACTTTTTTTTAGGTCCATTACTTTATTTTTTATAAGATATAAAATTTTTAAATATTTTTTTTATTCCGCCTCGGGCTTACCCCTCGGTTCGCCTCGAGGCTTACGCCTCGTGAGGTGAAGGGAAAACGCCTCGAGGCTCGTTTCTGTTTTTTTAAACTTTGGTACTACTGTATATTAGTAAATCTGTAACCTAAGATATGTGTTCTTGCAGCATCTTGAGTTTGTAAGGATGGTGAGAGTTAGTGTTCTTAACGATGCCCTTAAGAGCATGTACAACGCAGAGAAACGAGGCAAACGACAGGTCATGATTCGACCTTCTTCTAAAGTCATCATCAAGTTTCTTATGGTTATGCAAAAAACATGGTTTGTTTCTTCAACTCAGTCTACTTAAGAATTTTAAATTTCTCTTAACATATAAGATGAAATAATATTAGAATTGTTATTTATTGTTATTCATATGCTGCAGGTTACATTGGTGAATTTGAGTATGTTGATGATCACAGATCTGGTAAGATTGTCGTGGAATTGAATGGAAGATTAAACAAATGTGGGGTTATTAGTCCTCGATTTGATGTTGGTGTCAAGGAAATTGAACCATGGACGGCTAGACTTTTGCCGTCTAGACAGGTTAGTTGCATTTTGAAACTATTTATCAGATTGAGAGTTGATGCTTTATAAATAACCAGTCTTTTAATGTTAAGAGGCACGTTTATTATCGAACCAATTTTAAGTAGATAACCGCTTAGGTACAAGTGTTTATGTGGTCTTCTATTTAAAGTTGGTTGTGTGTTGTAAGTGCTCTTATATGTATATATAGATCTGTGTCGACGGCTTGGTGAAACTAGGTGTTATCCCCACCAAAGTGTTCGCCGTTTAAAAAAATATGTATACGTAGACCTAATACCAGTGTTGCTTTCTCTCATTTCACGAGGGTTTTACTCTGTTTCCGAACACTGCTGATTTTATTTGTTAATTTTTTTAAATAGTCAAAGTTGCGAAACACTGAATTGTATAATTATTACAACATCAAACCGAAGACTATAAGTAAAATAATTTGGTTAATACACAATGCAACATGCAGTTTGGTTACATTGTGTTGACAACATCAGCCGGAATCATGGATCATGAGGAAGCTAGGAGGAAGAATGTGGGCGGTAAAGTTCTTGGTTTCTTTTACTAAAATGACGATTGATCGTTGTATTCGATATATTATGCCATTTTGGCTATAGTTCAAAGAGATGAGTTGTGTTTTGAGATCAAGTTTCGTTAAGGGATTTTGTTTTGTATGTGTTATCTTATGATTTTTCATCTTATATCTTTTTATTTACTTTTTGTATGCTTTATGATTAAGATACATTTCTTACTTGTGAGGGTATGTCATGTAGGGATGAGCACATAGAGCCGAATACCGATACCATCCTGATCCCGTACCGTACCGTACCGAAACGAGGGTGTTCGGTATTGGTACCCACAATTAGAGGTTTTCGGTATTATCGATATTGGTACGGGATCGGTATGGTATCGGTATTTAAAGGTAGAATACCGATACCATATCGGCACCGTACCGTATGTATTCGGTATTGGTATCGGTATTGGGTTTAGGGTGTTTTCGGTATCGGTACCAACCGATACCGTCCTGAGTTCATACCTATCATGTGGTTAGCCAAACAGTGTGTTGAAATTTGGACTGGACCTGCCAAACCGGTTAAACAAAAAATCGGCTGTGCCACTGGTCCGGTTTGCGCTCTTTTAACGGTGCTTTATTGGACTGGCCTGTTTTTTTAAAGAACCGGATTAACGGCTGAAGTAAATTGTGGTTGAATTGGCTTTACCTTTGCAGCAACTTTTTTTTTTATCAAGTTTATATCAACAAGCTACCATTCCTTTCCCTTCTATAGAGTGAGAATGAAGGGGAGAAACCATCTCTTGATCAATGCAGGATGGTACAAACCATAGTTGTCGAAGGCGCAAGACGTAAAGGGTGAGCCTACTCGCTTAAAATGCTTGCGCTTTTATAGGCGAAACGTATAGTATAAAAACATGATTTGTAGGGATTTTAGAAATGTTTTAGGCTACTCTACGGCTAGTTTATGGTGGTTCCATGCGTGTTTAGGTTTGGTATAAATGTTTTAGACCTGATCAGATGGTTTTTTTCCGGAATTTTGTCGCGACATGACTTGAAAATGTGCCTGAGGGCTTGTAGTTGGAGTTTTTGAAGCGAAGGTTGCACTTGCCCAAAAAAAGTGAACTTAGGTGCATGCCTGGGTGTAGAGGTGCACAAAAAACACTGGTTCGGGAATCGAAACCGGTTAACCAAAAATTGTAAAACCGGTTTTACCCGAAACCGGTACTAACAAAATCTTAAACCGAAACCGAACTAAAAACCGGGCAAACGAACCCGAACTGAAACTGAAACCGGTACACAAACGGAAACGAACCGAAACCGGTACCGCTAAAAACCGGTAAAAACCAAAACCGGTACCGCTAAAAAACCGGTAAAAACCAAAACCGGTTTAAGAAAAAAACATTTTTGGTTATAAACACTAATAAAAACTTTGTTTCTTTGTATTAAAATTCAATTTTCTTCTTTAAAAAAAAACTTAAAAGTTAGGAAAAGTTTATGTAATTTATATGATTTTAAAAAGTGCGTACTTGAACCGGAATACAATCGAAACCGGAACGGGGTAAAAAAAAAACGATTTGTGACCGACCAAACCGGTATGGAAACCGAACTGGTTTCAAACCAAAGCTGAACCGGTTTGGGTTCTTAAAAGGAACTGTAAGTGTGCACCTCTCTCTACCTGGGTGACCTTGGCAATAGAGGTACAAACTTTGAGCAAGAAGCATGTAATTTATACAGAGGGAGGAAGCTAGCAAATCTATCTTTTGGCCGATGTTACATTAGCAACCACATAAAGAAATACGAAATTATAGCCCAAACCACAGGGACTGTCTTGCCTATTTACTCTAAAACAAATTATCAGGTTCCGTACCAAGTGCATAAACATTAAACATTTTTTAGATTTGCATATTTGTTTTCCTTGTAAATTATTATTAAGATATGATATCTTATATAATTCCAAGTATGCATTTGAAACGTGTTTATCTTTATCTACGTCTCGATATAATATTTTCTTTTTCAAAACAAGGTTGTGAGTAGTATTGTACAAGTAATCGAAACACTAACGTACATGTCATGAGAGCTACCTCACCGTTAGTTTTTATATATATACATGGACGATGTTTACCTTTATCATTATTTTAATAATATACCATTGCGATGTGCTTATTTTTATCTATGTATAAATTTCAATGAAAATGGAGTTTATTCGCATTATAGTTTTTTTTGTACCTTTGACTATAGTGAGTGTCGGTACCAGTGCCGTGACGAACTAAACTGATATTCCCATTTCCCAACAATATTGGTACCACAGTGATTTGACTGAACATCGTTGGAACTATTACTAGTATTCGTTTTTATGGTTTTTAATCGATGTAAAACATGTATCGTCATCCTTGTGGGTAGATCACGACTTTATTTTTATTTTTTCTTTTGGTTTCTTCGGTTGTGCGCAAATAATATATATATATATATATATATATGTATGGCCCTCGGGAGGCAAAAGTAAAATTACAATGTTATTATTTTACTAATTTCGTGAAAATAACGTTATATACGACGGATGGTTAATCACGCATCATGTGATGGCGTTGATAGCTAAATTGACAAGGGGTTACATGCACCAATCGGGTTTGTCCCAATTGCTAAGTGTTATGTGTCTTATGTCCAAGGCTTGATACAAAACCACTATCGAGTCGAGGGTCTCATTGGAAGCAGCCTCTCTATTCCCACGTGGTAGAGGTAAGGCTGTCTATATCTTACCCTCCTAAGACCCTACCTTAGCTTTCCTATTGGTGGGATACTGTGATTAACTGTGTATGATGATGATGATTTCTTCGGTTGCATAACAAGTGTCATACTTGTAACGAAGCGAACCAGTCGTTACGTACACTATTATTTTCATGAAACTATAACCCTTTATAATCCTTGGTGCTAAAGTAGCTTTCAGTGTACTTTGCCATAGTTTATATTTCTTCACGTGCAACTTCTGATTGTGTACACATTTTCACGAAATGAATGAATAAATGCAATATTTCGTGATTTGTAATTTCTGTCTTAACTAGTGGTGGAACGTGAGGTTATACCTTACCGGAAAAGACAAACAAATAAAACAAAAGAGGAACTATTGCACCGACTGTTAACAATTAATATATATATAATTTTCACGAAATGAATGAATAAATGCAATATTCCGTGACTTTGTATTTTCTGTCTTAACTAGTGGTGGAACGTGAGGTTATACCTCACCAGAAAAGACAAACAATAAAACAAAAGAGGAACTATTGCACAAACTGTTAACAATTAATATACTCCCTCCGTCCCATTAGAAGTGTCTTAGTTTGAAAAACACAAAGTTTTAGGCACATTAAATGATTACTTTTTTTGCTTGCTAAATGACAATAATACCCTTGTCATATGTGGGTCCATCATGTTCTTTGTTTATTTTAGTTATGTTTTTAAGGGTAAATTTGGAAGTTGGCTAATAATTTTTTAAAGTGGACACATGAAATGGGACAAATAAAAAAGGAAATATGAACACTTCTAATGGGACGGAGGGAGTATATAATTTTCACGAAATGAATGAATAAATGCAATATTCCGTGACTCTGTATTTTCTGTCTTAACTAGTGATGGAACGTGAGGTTATACCTTACCAGAAAAGACAAACAAATAAAACAAAAGAGGAACTATTGCACCGACTGTTAACAATTAATATATATAATTTGTTCACCCACCATAACTTTCTACTCCGTATTATTTTATTACAACTAGAGTTTTTTTTTTCTGAACGGCCACAAATCAAGCCCGAGCACTCTCGGGTACAAAACAAGCTCCTAGAGTACATAACCCAAGCAAGCTACAAAACAAGCTTAACCAAAATCGTTACCCTCAAAATTATACCACTTTGAGAGATTTATATCTGACACCTTAGATCTTCTAATCATCCACCAATACGTAGTCTCCTTAATTTCTTCCACCTTTCGACAGTTAGATTTAGAAGATGAATTCTAAATTTCTAATCATCCACCTTTTACAAATTCTTAACAAAATTACAAATGAGAACAATACATTATTTTGACAGTTAGATATAGAAGATGAATTCTAAATTTCTAATCATCCACCTTTTACAAATTCTTAACAAAATTACAAATGAGAACAATACATTATTTTGACAGTTAGATTTAGAAGATGAATTCTTGGTTATATCTATTAGAAAACATATTGATAGTATATCTATTTCGGATGGGAGTCATGTTAGGGTTCCAGTGACCAGATCTAACATTGCATGTCTTATTTAGTTATAGATTGACATTGGTTGTTTCAGTCTTAACAGTCCATTCTTCGTGATGGTGGTAACCAGTAACGACGGGTCACGCCTTGTTTGGAGAAAAAGCACAGTATCAAAATAAGATGACATTTTTGTAATTTAGATGAGGGCAGTTTTGTAATTTCTGTTGGTGTCACCGACCATGCATTTTAAGGTTTTATACAAATTAGGAGTATAGAACTTAAGTGTTTGGGAGCTTCAAATGAGTTATGGTCTTGGTATACCACCTTCCTTCTATCATTGGTCTAAAAGAAGGTGGGATACGTTACCTTCTTCTTCTTTTTTTTAACGACTAATTACATTCTCATCTAATATTTCCCTAACATTCACGCTTATCACCTATGGGGGGTTCGGCCAAATTGGCTGTAGATTGAAGGTTGAAGGATTTGGTATTAATTACATGATGAGAGGCAATGTTGGAAATGGTAGTAACATTCGCTTCTAGATTGATCCTTGGGTGACCCAAGATCCATTAAAAAATAAGCCCCTTCACTTTTTAGACTTAGAGAAAGACAAGTGGTGTTAGTATAGTAGATTATAGACTTGGTTTAACTGTTGTTGATGGGCCTATTTGCTGATCGTGGTCCAAGTATGAGAAGACAGAAGAGGAGAGTCGAGAGCTGGTGGAATGTCACGGTCTGGTTGGAGGGGTTCGTCTCTTGGTATTGCCAGATACATGGAAGTGGAATGACGGGTCTCAATCTTCCTTCTCGACAGCCTCGGCAAATAATTGGTTAAAGGGACGGGTTCTTGAACCGAATCGAAATATTTTCATGTGGTGTAAGTGGCTCTGAGTAAATGTAACATTTTTATGTGGCGAGTTGAGCTTGATAGAATTCCGACAAATACGATGTTGTGTAAGAGAAACATTCACTTAAATGATCCCTTGTGTGTATTTCCGCCTTGGAGATAGGTTGCCTTTGGTGGTTTTAATGAATTGTTCATACCTGGATGTCCATGATTCCTAGAAAAATCCATTGCTTCATTACGTTACAACAAACAATGTTTATGGAAAATCGTTATCATAAGTTAGCATAATTGTACAACACATGAGCTTTGTTAGTACTGGTGTATCAATTTCTTGTACGCATCCTTATTCCGAGAGTAGTATTCGATTTCCGCCTGTAAAAGAAAAAAAACACACATTCGTCACGTGCACACAACCCAACTGCTAGAAATAAAACGTCAGATGAGTTGACAATTATTATTGAGATGAGACGTTAAGTTACCTTGCGAACCCCTTTTATAGCAACCACCAGCTTTTCTCCTAATAACGCTTCTAAAGCAGCGTCTTTTGCAAGAGCTTCTACTGATTCTGCAAGAGAGACCGGCAATCTTTGGAGTTTGTCGCGTAATATATCAGGATTCTCATCTGTTAGGATTCATATAACATTCGCGTCAGCTAGTTTCAGTAATGTTTTAAAATCCATTATTTATAATATTCAAAAGAAAGGGAGGATAATGTTTATGGGTAAGCCAGTTTGGACCACACTAACCCTGACGCATTAACCAACCCGATCATTTCAACAACAAAAGAGTCATACACAGATAAGATTAAAAAGGTGATGCCTTACCAACAGGATCAGACAGAGAAAGATGTTTACGAAGACCATCGATTCCCGAAGCAATGACAGCAGCAAGAGCCAGATGTGGATTCGCACACCCATCAAATGCTTTGATTTCAAAGTTGCTGACAATTCCGTCGGGAACTCCAGGTGGACATGCAGTTCTGAGAGGAGCCTCTCTGTTTTCTTTACCCCAGCAAAGGTAAGCTCCACTCCATGTATTGGGTTGTATACGATCGTAACTATAAATACAATGATATTTCAATAGTCGCATAACTATTAATGCACATTCATAATATGTTTTATAAGTTGTGTTAAACTCTTATTATTATGTAAAAATATATATTATAAAATAGTATAGATTAATATGTACTAATTTGGAGATTGATGAATAAACATTGAATTCAAACAACTATATTATACTTTTAAAAACTTTTAAGATTGAAAAGTTGAATTATTTATCTTTTGAATTGAAGTTTCCCCTATGTATGTGTATATATATACGCGCGCACACACGCATATACACATCTCTCTCTCTCTCTCTCTCTATATATATATATATATATATATATATATATATATATATATATATATATGCTGAGGTTCAAGAGAAAACCACAAAAAACTTGACGACCAAGAGGTTAGTTATGTAAAAAAGATTATCAAAATAAAAAGATGTACATCAGTATCTCATACGGGGTGTGTGTGTGTATGTAGCTTACAAGCAGCATATGTGTATCTCCTGGCTACATATAGTCATTTTTCATTTCATTGTTTTTTTGCAAAGATCAGTAACGTATAAATATAAAATAAATGAAAAAAAGTCTTGGTTGATAGTGGTTTTTTGACGGTTTTCCATTTATCTTTGTGGTTCCAATCTCAATCCAATCTCAATCCCCCCCCCCCCCCCCCCCCAAAAAAAAAAAAAAAAAAAAAAAACCCTCTCTCTCTATATATATATATGTATATGTGCTTGTAAAAACCCTCCTTAAAATAATCGCCAAAAACTGAAACCTGTTTGGAAGTGGTGCTGTAAAAGCTAAAAGTGATGGAAGATGGTGTAGAACACCAGCCATAAACTCTTCCCCAATTCTGGACATTCCATGACGTGACGAACTATCAGAAGCTGCAAATACATTTTCACCATTTTGGGACAAACTAAGGTGCACATGTGAACCCGAGCCGATATCATCTAATGCATACCTGATTAAACCACAAATACAGCATTCAGAAAGAGAAAGTGTAAGAAACTAACAGCTTAAGAAGATTTCATGCGCAAGAAGCTATATCATAGAGACTAGATACAATTTCGACCCAAAATGGGCTGATTCAGGTTGTGTTTTATCTCAAACGCATAAATGGGTCAAACCATAAAATTTAACTATAACAGAAACGAGTTAAAAGTTGCATGAAGTATTTTTCTGATGTATAGAATAGAACCTCATAAATAGTTTTTTTTATAGGTGTGGATAACCAAAGCAACTATTAATTATTTGTAGAGAAAATAGAAAACGGGAATGAAAGTGTTTAGAGGTCGACCCAGACCAAGTTGGCCTGTTTCGGCAATTTGGAAAGTGCTAGAAAATAACCTGTTTCAACCCAGACCCATTTTGACACCTTACCAAGTTGGCCTGTTTCGGCAATTTGGAAAGTGCTAGAAAATAACACGTCTAGTAACAAGTGATGTTTCCCATCATAAAATACCTACTTTGGCATAAAAGTAGCCAGCAACCCATGTTTCCTTGCAACAGATCTAATAGCTTCACGGACATAAATCAAGTTATCTGCAGCGTTGGTACAAATTGTGTAACGCAATGCAATTTCAAACTGACCATTGCCAGCCTCTGCATGTAGCTGCATTACAAAACAAACAAGTATCATATAACTTTTTTGTATTCATTATAACTACAGATACAGGATATCTATATTGTCTTCAGAATTTTGATAATTAAAAAGATAATGGATGACATATAGAGGATTTGTCTGCAACAATTATAGATAACAAAAAGAAGTAAAAGAGTTTTGACAAGATTTTGTGGCTTAACTGCATCTATATAGACTAGAAGGTTTTGAGCATAAAAAATACTCTGGGTAATTTTAACCCATTTGACCAGTCGTCTCCTTTAAGCTGTTTTTAGTATTTTACTGTCATGATCCCTTGAGAAAACACAACCCAAATCGACCAATTCATAAATAAATGGGTCAAAATAAATAACTCTAATTTGTACCTGAACATAAAGCCTAAGTTTTCTAGTTACCTGTTCTACATCAATTTTAAGGGACTGTAGCGAATTAACAACTTCATGTAGTATAGGTGAAGCAGCATCAAACGCAGATGTGGAGCAGTAACGTGACGTATCAAATGGAACCCATTCTTCTTGACCATCCCTGTGTCGTTGTTTATAGAAGTAAAGATGACATGTAGAAATGGAACTCAGAATACAAACTTGCATTACTGCATCAAGATAATTGCATAATACCTTAACCGACTCTTTAATAGATAGAATTCATTTTCAAATCCAGCATTCATTACCTGGATAAAAGGCAGTTAAATGGCAAGAATCTAGTCAGGATCACACTCAAACTTTATGGGAGTGTACCATTGAATAGTCTACTATACGTACCTCGATATGTACATGTTGAGAATATTTGAAAATGAATATCATATCGCGTAAAAGATGAAGAAATTCAAATAGCAAACAGACCAAATGACTCAAACAAGAATATAGCTAAAAACCAAATGGGTTAAAGATTTTGAAATGCACCCAAAGTGTTTTCTTATATGCAAAAAGCCTCTAAATCGCTGAATTCAAAGAATCTGGTTTAATAGTAATAAAAATCATGGAGTAATCATATTGAAAATCATTTACAAACAGATGTTTCTGGGTCAACCAAGCCTGACTTTATCCCATTGTGACCCGTTACCCATTTTGCCACCTATACAAAACATCATGCTAACTAAAGTTTACTGCCCATATGACCATATAACATGTCAACTCCATATCTACAGCTGCCCGACAAAATCAACAATGAAGATAACATAATTAAGCATAACACAAATTTCTACATTTTACGAATAATTTATGTAATCATTACCAAGTTAAATTCTTGTTTCAGAACTTCTGAAACCCTTCTTAGTGTTTCTCTTGGGCAATAGTCCCACACTTGACCAGGTTTTGAGTGCATGTAAGCCAAAACCATCTCTTCCTGCGTCGCCCTGTACACAAATGATTATAACAATTGCAAGCCTAAAACATCGTAAACTAGCTCTAAACAAGCCTAAAATATCTCTAAAACAGTAAAGCCCATAAAAATGTTTTTATAATATGTGCCTAACTTAAAAAAAGCCCTCATTTTTTAAGCGCCTAGGTGCTGACAACATAGATCTATATATGTGTATACACACACACTCGTATTCATATATATATATATATATGTGTGTGTGTGTGTGTGAGAGAGAGAGAGAGAGAGTATTGAAGAGGGTTGGATGTGAAAATACCCAATTTAATAAACCCTAATCAACCATTCCTGATAATGTGCGCCCCCATATCCCCTCTCTCTCCCCACTCTCATGTTTCTGTTCTCTTCTTCGTTCAACGTTCTTCTTTCTCTTCGCTTCTTCGTTCAACCCAGAAACCTAGCTCTAAATAGCCTCAATTAATCTTCAAAGAAGTTCGAAATCATGGAAATCATCACAAGCGACTCTAGTTTGGTCCATATTGGTTCGAACTGAGGTAAGCTGGCCGGAAATTGCTCCGACAAGGTCCGACTTGGTCCGATTTGGGCCGACTAACACCGCCTTTGACCGGCTAGCGATTTTTTGAGTGATTAACTGAAAATTAATCTGTAGTGCTCCGATCAACGATTAATTACCGACTAGTCGCGATTTTTACAACCTTGGATAGTGGTTTTGCATCAAGCCTTGGACATAAGGCGCATAATAGTCAGCAATCGGGACAAGCCCGATTGGTACCTCCTTATCTTTTGGCTAGCAACACCACCACATGATGCATGATTAACCATCTTCCGTTTTTTTACATTATTTTCACAAAATTAGTAAAAAAAACGTTAAAATTAGTGCATTTTTACTTTTCAGGTGATTTCTATAATAAAATGGTACACATATATACAGACAAAGATCCAAGATCCTAGCGGGCTTAGCAAATTTGTCTAAACTCTTATGATTGCTAAACTAATAAATTATATATATTCTAACATGCCAAATAATAACAATGTCAAATGCATATACGTATTCGAATAATTAAAATTATACACACATAGTCACATTTTTTAGCCCCTTACGGCTGTGCGCATATAATGTATATATGTGTGGCCCTAAGGGGACAAAGGTAAAGTTGCACTAATTTTAACCTTATTTTACTAATTTCGTGAAAATAACGTTAAAAATGACGGGTGGTTAATCATGCATCATGTGGTGGCGTTGAATGTTGATAGCTAAAAGACAGGGGGTACATGCACTAATCGGGTTTGTCCCGATTGCTAAGTGTTATGTGCCTTATGTCCCAAGCTTGATACAAAGCCACTATCGAGTCGGCGGTCTCACTGGAAGCAGCCTCTCTTTTCCCACGGGTTAGAGGTAAGGCTGTCTACATCTTACCCTCCTCAGACCCTACCTTAGCTTTTGCTATTGATGGTATTAACCGAGTATGATGATGATGATGATATCCCGGTTGATGCATAAGGCTTAACTAGCCTATATGTTTTACTGGATAGGATCTGCTTGGGTTTGGGTGTAGTGTTCCCCTTACTCAGGACTTAAATTTTTCCCTATTAATATTTCATCAAATAAAACATAAGTAATGCGATCAAAGTGATAAGAGAAATGCAACATGTAACTAATATTGCTCTGTGTGAAAAGAGATTAATGATCACATAACAGATTGCTGTCAACACATGTGAAAATGGAACTTCTGAATAAAAGAGAACTAAGGAGTAAGCCATAACTTACCATGGGATTTTGCATCTTGTTGATAGATCCGGTATGAGTCTGATCTCACCAGTTCCTGTCAGATTGGTCTCAGCAGCTGGACCATCCGTTGCTGAACTCATGCCCATGGATGCACAAGTTAGACCTAACCCATTCTCCTTCACAATACTATTGAAGCGCTTTTGAGGAACAACCTGAGTGCGTTGTATACAAACTCAAGTCTTTAGATTACAAACAAGCCTAAGAAAATATAAAGAATAAAAAGGGAAATATATCCCTCATATCATTTTTTTATTAAACTATTTAAGAGGGATATGCGTTAAAAATACACTTGAACATCTAGACTAGATGTTTATCTATTTTTGTATCTGTGAATTAAAAAAAAACAATATACAGTACACAAAAGGGAAGTCCCAATAGAGTGCAAAACGGGAAGTAGAAAAAGGACATTTACTTACACGGCATCTGTGTTGCCCTGAAGCATCCACCCATAAAACACGGACAAGCACCGCATCTTGTTGGGTAGAGTTAAACTCCTTTTTCACATGATTATCCAACTTTAATAAGGTATCATAACCATGTCTAAATCTGACAGCAGTATCTATCCTGTAAAACTTTTTTGCATTTTCAGCAAAGATGTCGGAAACAGCTTCAATAGCTTCATGGATTGAAAGATCACCATCATTGCATGCATCCTGTAGAACAGAGAAAACAACTTGCCGTGCTCTCTTTGCACCTGCCGGTACAGTCAACTTAAGGAAGTTAGTTGACTTTATAGTCAGTCATTTTCCAATGAAAAAGTTTTATGCATTCCTATTTAGTACCAACAAGCAACAACTGATTACTTTAAACTCTTGTGGTTATACTTAGATCCACTAATTTGGACCCATAACTTATAAAGTATTCATTCAGTCAGATTATCTTTCATCTATCATGGGTCAAACTTAAATATGTATGTGTGTGTGTGTGTATGAATAGGAAACAAGTCGAATCCGTTGAAAGTAAAGCAATGGTTTCATTTATTAATCTTCCCATCCTCTCAATTTGAGAAATGGTTGCACAATGTTTTTGCATTCAATCTTTTGTTACAAAAAAAAAAAATAGAAAAAAGAAAAGAGAAAATAAAGATATGCATATATGTGTGCAGATCATTAATGAAAGATGTATATAGTTCTGGTTTCACAAACCTAGGTAAAACGTTTCTGGAAATGCACATCCATCGGTGCTGAACATCACCTACAGTTAACATTTTGCTTCATCATAAGTCAAAGTCGAGCATAAAAATATGAGCTTCATTAAACGGCGTGTTAACAGTAGACATAACAAAAAAAATAGATAACTAAAAAATATACAGAAATGAAAACATTAACCAAAATGATAGCAAATTATCCGACGATTCCTTCCTACATTATACCAACTGAAGTGAGCCCAACCAATCAGATGAAGTGGATATCGTTATGGATATAGATAAGGTTATGAAGTTGAATATTTATTGTTCGCTGTTGTTTCTTGAATTAATAAATGATTTGTTTATTAACCATTAATATTATTATCATACGTTAGTACTTTGGTAAGCACGCGTTCTAAAATTAAGAAAAAAAAAGGAAAAAAAAAACTTATCGTGGAGTGGCATCACCTTCTTTAGCGGTGCAAGCTCCAAAAGCTGCTTGAGGGATGATATCATGCCATGGACACTAAGCTTTGGAACAGCCAAACCAAAATCAAGGTACACCTGAAATCCATTGTACTTGTGTTAACTTATGAACTATACCCACAAACAATTTTGATATAGCATTGAAATTACTAGTTTTTTTCCCTCTCAAGTCTAAAAATGTAACCTGATGATAAACAGATGCCAAATACGATGCTTCCCTTGAAAAAGGGTAGGATGCATGCAAAAGCACTATTCGAGAGTCCAAGAATCTATGGTCTTCAAGAAGATTGCGGAGATGAAGGGGATTAGCCTGCCTCAAATCCAAATCTTTGTCTCCAAAGCTAGTAAAAAGTCGATTGATTTGATTCCGTACAAAAATACCAAAAGCACTCTAAATAGCTAAGAAATACATTTGATTTTTGTCATCCGTCTTACCCCGTATGTATTTGCATCGGCCAGTCAAAACACAAAGCCACCTCCAAACTACGCACGATGATATAATCGATAAGGTTTTTGTTTGTAATGCGAACAGGATTTCCAGCTGGGAAGACAAATTTCGACCCGTTACTCATAAATGGGTCAAACAAAAAAAACATAGCTTAGAAGAAAGCATGTTAAAAGTTGCAATGTATTTTTAAAGCATAATATCTCCTTAATCAGATGCCCAAAACGTTAAGACTCACCAAGCAAGACTTGAGCAAGACCGTCCTCGGCCTCTTTCCCGGTGACATTTGGGTTAATTTCAAGGCCACTGCGATACGCAGCTATGCTTTTAAGACCAACCACTTTGGTGGCATCTGTTGCACCTTCTGTGACGGAAAATGTTACAACAACACAAGGATAAGGAACTTACAAACCATAGTTATCAAAGGTGCTAGGCGCATAGGCCTCGCCTAGGCCTAGGCCTAGGCGCAAAAAAAGCGAACAAAGAAAATAAAGTAAAAATATATTAAATTAAAATAATATTATTTTTCATCTGATTAGTATCAAAAGATATAAAATATTGATGTATAAGTATATTGAAGTAGTTTTCCTTAGATAAAAGTAGAAATCTGGCTGGAATTTAGCCATAATTTAACGAATGTGGCTGGAAACTCCCCGGAATTTGGGAATCTAGTTGAAATATGCGCTTAAACCATCACCTGGAGAATTAAAGCGCAATTTCCTCGACTTAAAGCGTAAATGCATCGTCTCGCCTAAAAAATGGGCCTAAGCGCACGAAGCGATGGCTTTTAACAACTATGTTACAAACCTTTATATCAACAACTGGAGTACTTTTTTAAAAATTACAAAAAGGATATGACTTTAAGCGTCCAACGAAAGTATCAGAAAATGTATTAATTGTCCAGCGAGTCCCGTCTTTTATTCCCTGTGTTGAATAAAAAACAATAAATAATAAGGAAAAGTTATATTTTATTAGTGAATGATAAGAAGCAGTAATAAGAATGAATACTTGATCAAGAATATCCTCGGCTAGACGCTCGATCCTTAGTATTCTACCAGCAACTGGAAGAAGATTCGTTGTTATGGGAAGCGTTTTGTCTAATATGAATCCATCATCTATGAGTACAGAGGAGATTCCTGCAGCTTTGAAGCAGAGTTTGGTGATTGTTTCAATCCCAGAGTGACCTCTATATTGTTCGACTCCTTGAAGAGATAAGTCACAGCCATACAATTCAGCAATATCCCTCAGGCTTCTCTGCAACATCCAAAAAATAATAATAATAATAATAATAATATTATTTCAGCAGAATATAGCTAATTATCAAATCTATATTAATTTAGCAACTTCTCGTTTATGCATCATTGTGCTGTACACATTGCATATTGAGTTTTCATCTTCTGCAACTTGTCGTTTTACGTTTCACCACTATAAATACCCCCACAAAGTACAATTCACACACGAATGCTTACACTCTAAACCACACTTTCTCTCTCTACTTTCTCACTCTAAATAAATAGTTATCCTCACGCCGGAGGTCACCTAAATTTTGTGTATTAACATGCCGCAACACGCTTTTGACATGATGTTAGTTAAAATTAATGATTGTAAATTTTGTAGATATGGCTGTGACACATTTGTATAGGTATAGAGGCTGTGAGCTAATAAGAGTGTTAGTTTGTATGGGTTGTTAGTTGGTGTTGGTTACCCTAGCATAGAGTTAGTTATTAGTTAGTTAGTTACCAACGTCAAAATCATTTGTCTTTCAACTTGTTTTAATAATTAATGTGTTTTCAAAAATTTATATAAAAGGAATAATGGTGTCACCGATAATTAAACACCAACTACTTGTTTGAATTAATGAGTATACAAAAAATATAAAAGGAATAATAATAATAATAAAAAAAATAGGGAGGGAAGGACAAGGACCTTGAAGTTAAGGTAGAAGGAACATGAGATAAAGCTGTGCCAGAAGCTTCAGAGAAACAAGAGAGGAAGGGAAGTGAAGAATCCAGGTCAACGATGGTGTGAGCGTGACCGTCCACAAGCTCAGCACTCTCAACCGCTTCTCTCAACACATCCATCGCCCCAAACATATCCTATCCTATCCTATTATTATTATTATTATTATTATTATTATTATTATTATTATTATTATTATTATTATTCTACTTCGGCTACTAAACTAGGTAGGTAGGTAGGCCGCTTCCTTCAATCTTACCTAACCAACCATTTCTAGGGATTCGTGTAAATCCAAAATTTGAGATTTGATACCATTTCTAGGGATTCGTGTAAGTCCAAAATTAGAGATTTGATATTCGTGTAATTAAATGTCCATGAAACCCGCTTCAAATAACTACAACGTGATACTCACAAAGTTAGGAGGGTATTGTTTTTTTTTTGAACGGCAAGGAGGGTATTGTTAGAAGGAAAATGAGTATTTTACCAAGTTTGCAATTTAGGGGTCGTTTGGCAACGTCTGAATGGGTAAGTGCTGACTCATTAAGAGGTCTGAATGGTTAAGAGGTTCTGAATGGTTAAGTGCTGAATCATTAAGTGGTGTTTGGTTTGACATCTGAATGGGCAAAATTTCTTGTCTCACATTTACCGGGCCAATACGCGATACGAACCAGACCCAAGACCCTAAAATCCCCCCCCCCCTCCTTTTCTCCTTCTCACACACACCAACACCAGTCAGACACTCACCTTGCAACCTCTTTCTCCCTCGCTCTTTCACCAATGATTCCGATCATCATCACTACATCATATCTTTTTTTTTTCATATAAGTGAAAACCTTGCTGAAAAACCAACTCAAATCAAATCTATTAAACATATTCCTCTCTCGCACCAGATTCATGGGTGAGTGTTTTGATTGGTGGTTCCATGGTGTTAAAATCACAGATCCTTAATGTGTCACCACCGAGTTATTTGAAAACAGATTCATACTTCATTACCGGCGATGTTGGTTCCGGTGACCGGGGTAAGGATGAAGAAGATTAAAATGGTTTGGGCTCAGTCTCTCGTCTGTCTGATTCAGTCAGACTTTGTTTAGGATCTGACTGATTAAGAGCCCTAGTCAGATGCAAACCTCGTTCAGATGTACCGAGCCAAACACGAGCTGGTCTGACCGAGTCAGACATGTTCGGCATTCAGATCTGTTCAGACCCAACCAAACAGGGCCTTAGTCCAATAAATGAGATATTTTGACTTTTGAATCGAGAGTATTGTTAGAAGAAAAATCAGTATTTTACCTGTTAAATACTCCGTAGTACTTAACAAAAATTTGCTAACAATTATTATTAATACTATAATTACCAAATCTTGTATGTATGTTAGTGTAATTTCACTATTGCAAAAAGTACAAGGCCGTGAAGCTTAAGGAGAAGTGATGTACAAGTCTTTTAAACATCAATTTTATCTGTTGTCACGTTTCTTTACACCTGTCACCGTCTTCATCCTTTGCCAAACCTGTCTCACTCACTGTCTGCTTTCTCTTTTACTCATCACCATCTCCATCCCTAGGCATCTCTCACACTCTCTCAACAATATGTGCCTCTTCTAGAAAACAAGTAATGCTACAAATACACACCTGACCTTCATTTATCAACTCACATCAACCAGATGCGGTTTGCAATCAAAAGGTTGAGTCAGGAGTTTTCCCGGCGATTGGGGTAATTTTGATCTTTGAGTTCGTGTTTTAGGCTATATACCACATTTTTTCTGACAAAAAATAACTGTGCATGATGATAAAGGTTGGCGGTGGTTGAATCGTCATATTTGAGAACATTTTGAAACCCCAGGTGTGGTTATCGGAGGCTCGGAGTTTCTAGGGGTCCGATGATATTCCGGTAATCTGATTCAGGTCTGTATCTTTCATTTTTGGTTCAATGTACCTAAAGTAATTTGTTGCTTCTTATATGTAGCTTTTATTTACCAAATAAAATGTAGTTAAAATGATGAAATATGTGTGAATATTAGGTGGTGTACCTCCAAGGTTGGCTGGCGAAGAGCATAAGAAATCTTAGCTTTAACCTTGGTCTTTACATATTATGCAATATGTATTTGTAAGTTGCTAATGATTAAATACTTCAATACTTGTATGAGATCTTATTTGTTTTTGTTAATATAAGGCTATGCAAGAGTTTCTCTTTACAAACATGTTTATAAGGAATATGATATTTGGTAAAAATATGGTTATGATATATAATACCCCTCCTTCGAGCAAAATATGTCATTTTGTCTAAGTTATCTACATACTAATTATTTTCGGTATTATTGGTATTCTTTGTTTTTTGAAAATTGGATAACAAGTTATTTCTTACAATACTTATTGGTAAAACAATCATTACTTATTACTTGCATTCTGACATTTTTTAACACTAATTTGCTTAAATCGCTTTTATTGATTCTTGACCTTGGGTAATGAATTGTTAACTTATGTGCAGGCTAGCTGTGTTGGAGGAGTAAATCACGGGCTAAACGGGTCAACCTAAAGCTGGTCCATTTAGCTAAAAGTGTAGCAAAGTTCGACCCAAACTGGCCCGAATTCATTTAGACAAAACTTAACCCCGTGAATTTCATGTTAGATTTGTGTTGTATTTTCATGATGTCACAATCTAGTTTTAGATGTTTTGTGGTTGTGCCATTCAGTTCTTGCACGCCTTCTTGGATTTCATACGAGTGTGGGTGCCAATGAAGAGAGGTTAACACCAAACTGGTACGTTATACATGATAAATGCTCTTGAACTTGATTATACGCGTATCATTATTTATGTGTAAATTATGTTGGAAGGATGTTTTATACTGACAAGGACTATCATTTATGCTTTACACTCTTATGACCATAAAGAAATGGGTTCGAGTTGTGAAAACTACAAAAGGTAACCTCCCCTACCTCTGTTGTGGTTTCTTTCTCATCGCTAAGATTTAGTTTAGTATAAATTTATGGACCAAAGGTTGATACGCTTCTTTATGTAACTTTACATATTGTGATGATGTTTGGGCAACCTGTTTCACTGTCTTTTTATTGGCATTCATAATAGTTTGTGATAGCCATATGATGTTTAGGTTTTGTTGCGCGTAATGGAATCATATGTTGGTTGAATGTGCCTCAATAGTGTGAGCATAATGATTTTAAAACGTGATTGTGAGCATAATGATTTTTAAATGTGTACGTGACAAGTATTACATTGTTGTTTGTGCGCCTTTATAAATTACTTTGTGATTCTTATTATATTCACATGGCAACAAGGTTGGCACGGCCTTCAACCACAACATAAACGTTTCTTACACCATCACACAACACAAAGGGTGGGACACAAATAAAGCAAAAAGCTTTAAACCTTTATAATTCTTATCTGAGAAAACTTTTTTATTTATACAGGATTGGAAACATAGGCACAAAGACCCAATAGCAACCAAGGGCAACAACTTTTGTAGATATTACAATATATAATGCTCTCTTCTATTGTAACTATGCATCTTTGGTCGATTGTGTAACAAAGACTTTTCAAGTAGTCTATGAAAACTACGATTCCGCGGCAAATCGCGGGGACAAATAACTAGTTAAGATATATATATTGCAACATCTGAAAAGTAATTCGTTACTACATATTTAGTGCCAGTGTGACTCTAAGTTACTTGATAGATACTTTTGCCTCGTAGTGGAAGGTATTGAGTTCAATCCTAAATAAGGAGTAGATTACGCTTAATTTTTTGTAATTTAGTAGTGTACAGTTTGCCATTAAAAAAATACTTATTAAGGTTAATAAGGAGGAGATTATGATTAATTTTATGTAATTACAATTTGCCATTAAAAAATACTTATATTAAGTTTAATTGTCGCAATTGAAGCACCTTCAACATGCCCCCTCCTTTTTTTTAGAACGGCCAACACAACAACCGCGAGACTCCCACAAGTGGGCTGGGCAAACTGGCTTCCCTTGCTGGGAGCCCCGCCCGATGGTGGTTCCCGAGCCTGGGAAAACCCGATCCCCCACCCGTCCGAAGACCCGCTGTGGAGAACTGGTAAAACCCGGGCGAGATCAGGGCTCGAACTCCTGATCATAGGCTAGGAGCCATCCCTCATTTCTCATTATGTCCTCCAAATGTAGCTAGTGGGGATCGAACCCAAGCCTCCAAAGGAAACTTAGGCTAACCAACCAACTGAGCTACAAATGTTGTACCAACATCCTCTCTCCTAATTTGTGCATTTACTACTAGTAGGAAACTCACATGACGTGAGACCGCGACAATTTACAACATGATACTTGTTTTCTTTTAGTATGTCAATCCTATCGTGATAGATTTTTCTTTTAGTATGACAATCGTTTCGTGATAGATTGTGTAGTACGTTAGTTAGTTTCTAATTCATAGTATCGGTCTGGTCTACTTATGCCATGAGCGGGTTAAAACATATTTTAAGACATAAAACCTTCTAGATCATTTTATTTAAAAAGTTAACGTTATTTAAAATCATATATTATCCAACAACTTTTAACATATATTGTCATTGTTAAACGGTTAGTGTATTTATAAGATTTGTTTTATATCTTATAAAACCAAATATATCAAACATAACTCTTTTTCTTTAAAGTTTATTTAAATATTGTATTTGATTTGAAGTGGTGTTAAATGTTGTTATTATTATTATTACTACTTAATTTAAAAAGCATTATAGAACACTATCAATCGTGCTCTCTGTATGTCGCCTCCAAAACGCAAGGGCATCCTCCCCAAACTTTTTTGAACCATACCCTGTCCCATATTTCAGCCAACGGCGTCACCTAAACCCAAACCCAAACCCAAACCCAAACCCAAAGTGAAAGGATGTTTAATAAAGTTAACATTGTTGGCCCAGACAATCAGATCAAACTCGAACACGAGATATTTGGGGAGACAAACCCGCGACTCTTTCTATTCAATCAAAGGAACTTACAAACAAGGGACAAATAAAACTAATAACCTAGACCCCTATTTATACTAATCAAACCATACTAATCCTACTCAAATACTACTACCAATTCTATTCTAATATTAACCCCACATCCTTATCTATATTAAATAACCAAACTAGATAATTCTATTAATTCAAACTAATCTAAACCAATCTTCACTTTAGTCCTTCACCTTTCAACTCATACACGTTTTAGGATTAACTTTCAACATTCCCCCTTAATCCTAAAACCCGACCATGCTTCTCTTACTTCCCCAATCTGACCACTCGGGTCTTGATCACTCTTACTTTTCTTGCTCAGTATCTAGCTTTCTTTCTTGCTCTTCTCTCGATCGAACCACGCAGGTTCATCTTGCTATCTTTCTTGATCGAACCACGCAGGTTCCTGATCTTCATGCGTCAATTTTTGACTGCATCATCTCTATCTTTCATCTTCAAGATCCACTCTTAAAGGCATCATTCATCAAGATCTGCTCTTGGGGGCTCATTCATCAAGATCTGCTCTTGGGGGCTCATTCATCAAGATCTGCTCTTGAGGGCTCATTCATTCTTTCTACGGGTTTGGTCTTTTCAGTTGGAATTGATTCCCGATCCCGAAACCAATCTCCACACACCGCAAACCTTTTTCAATTGGAATTGATTCCCGATCCCGAAACCAATCTCCAAACACAACAAACATTTCTTTAACTCATCAAGAACAGTATTCTTGATTCACTTACTTAACCGGAAACAATTTCGCAAACCTGGATAATATTTGCGTCACAGTTATTTTCACATCACCTGAACAACCCTTGTTGCCTTACAATCAACAAAACAAACACGCAGCTCGTTTTTCTTTCGGGCTTACAATCAACAAAACAAACACACAGCTTGTTTTTCTTTCTTTCGAATGTGGTTACTAACCTCCACTCACTATCACTTGCCGTGACATTGGCTGGCTCGAACCAACTCATAACCGCCATTAGCAAAGAAACCATCAAATACTATCAATCAACACAAGACGCAACCAACATGCGTTTCTTCAGTCACCGCCATAACAAAATTCTGCTCGGTTATTCACGCAATTTCCATGTAAACACAAAATTATTTTGTTCACTAACCAATAAATTATTCAATCGGTCATTCACTGTTTTCATTGTGACTTATTCCCACACAAATAATCTTTTTAGTTGAATCTTCCACCGACCTTAATTTATCTCATTCTGGAATAAATTTCTCAATTCAACACCAATCACCATGATCCATGGTGCTGCTCCTTTTCAACCTTTACGAAAAAAACATAACCAACTGACCATGCATCCAATCATTGGAAAAAAACTTCTAAACATCGATCACCAATGACATCACTTCCGCTCCCCTTGTTCAGCGGTTCTAACCAACCCTTGTTGCAGCCCTGTGAGGGGCTACACCTCCTTCCGTGAATCGCTTCCAATGCAAGACAGCCGTGTGTAATAATGAGTCAAAGCTTGTTCTCCATTCCGCTCACAAAACCCGATCGAGCTCTTCACAATCTTGCGCGCCAAGTCGCGTCTGCCGCCGTCGCTGCAGCCCCGTGAGGGGAGGCTGCCCTTTATCGGAAAACGACTCTCAAAACGGCCAAGCTCTGATACCAATTGTTGGCCCAGACAATCAGATCAAACTCGAACACGAGATATTTGGGGAGACAAACCCGCGACTCTTTCTATTCAATCAAAGGAACTTACAAACAAGGGACAAATAAAACTAATAACCTAGACCCCTATTTATACTAATCAAACCATACTAATCCTACTCAAATACTACTACCAATTCTATTCTAATATTAACCCCACATCCTTATCTATATTAAATAACCAAACTAGATAATTCTATTAATTCAAACTAATCTAAACCAATCTTCACTTTAGTCCTTCACCTTTCAACTCATACACGTTTTAGGATTAACTTTCAACAAACATGTGTAAACAAAAACAAACTAATTTAAAGGAAGTGAACTTAAATATATTGTAGCATGTCGACGAACCCATTTTTGTCTGTTAAGTGCGCTACATATTTGTGTATTACATATCCACCTGGGACCTCATCTCTGTGAAAACTATAAAGTATGTCGACGAAAACTCTTTTCGTCTGTTTTGTGCGCTACACATTTGTGTATTACAGATCTAGTTAGGACCTCGTCTCATTGTAAACTATAAAACAATTCCCCTGCGTCGCTTGATGGTCAATTTACGCCTACTTTTTTTCTGCCTCCTTAGTAAGAGCTACATATACTTTCTTGTTTGGTCCTTCGGATCAGTTGCTAAAAGCCAGGAGCCTACTGCACATACATAAGGACAGTAGTAAAGAACATAGTTAGGCTCTTTAGTTACTAATAACAATATGGTATATTACTTGTAAGCATTACGTCCTTCAACACAGGATAATAAATCATATATATACATACATGTATGTATGTATGTATGTATGTATGTATGTATGTATATATATTTAGGTATATGTATTTAGGTATATTTATATAAATGTACATGTGCACACTAACTTGCAAGAGATGTGAAGGATATCCACTTGCAAGAATGCTAAATTCAGCAGCAATCATCCGTAGTAGAATATCATGGGTCAAGTTTGGTTATTGACATGCATGTTTAAGTTAAGTAATGTAGGAAAATTAAATTTTTTGACTTTTATAGTCAAACAAAGCATCACAATCCTTGCTATGTGATTGCATTGTCAATAAGAAACAAACACCATTTAATTATTTAAATATATAAGAACAACAGCAGAATTGACTTCAAAAGTCAAAATGAAGCAAGCATTTATAATGTGAATGTTTGCAAAGGTATTAAGGAATGTTTACCCTGTGCAAGTTGAATGATGTTCCGCCTACAACTACTTGTACACCCTTTAAAAATGAATATTTCGACATCTTTGAAAAATCATACAAAAATGTTAGGAAAGCACGTGTGCACGGCTAGGAAAGTAGGCAAACTTCTGGAAAGGAAAACACGTGAACCACTCGGTTGTAACCCCAACTTTGTTGGTCCATTCCAATCGCTCCACCACGTTGTGCAGTGCAATTATCTAGTGGTAGACCTGGTTACTTTGTAACCAGAAAATTATAATCAGAATGGTAAAGATGATGTGGCTGCAACTTTTATCATCATCACCTAGAGCCATTATCATAGTATTTAACAAATCAAACATCATGGTTTCCTAACTTGTTTGAGTCAAAGGAACAACTGTCAACCCCAAATGACCGAAATGACTTGCCTTTGAACACAAATTATGGAAATGTTACACACATGGTTCATACACAAATGACCGAAATGCCCTTGGTCATAACAAAATTTCAAAGATGACAAAAAATGTTCAAATCAGTTGTCTAAAAGTCATGGGAATGGTCATAGGAGTCGACCTAGATGGTGGGTTATCAGGCTCAGAAGTACACAATTAGTTACCACATAATGGCTGCAAGGAGATTGCGGGTAAACACCGACCGCCCTGCATCCCTGCCACGCCAAGGCAATGTTGGCAACCAAATTGTTGTGGTGTGAATTTTATATATAGGTGTTGATTGTGTTGTTTCGTGCCGACCGTTGAAAAGTTTTCTTTTGTTGTTTGGGTGGTTGCTGAAAGTTACGGATAGGCGATTCTGGCTCTTCTTGCCACATGGCGGCGGTGTAAAGATAATAGATCTCTGCTTTGGGCTCGGGATGTTATTCTTGGGAAGGGAGGCAGGTAAGAACTAACCATACTAAATTAATGTAAAAGGTAATTTTATATATTTTTAGACAAAAATTTTAATATAATTTGTAAATTTGGTTTGTATAAAAAGTGAACTCATATTATAGAATATCGACCCATTAAATAGTGGCATGTATGCATTGTTCTTTTTGGGCATCTTGTGCCAAACGCCACAAGATTTTCATAAATAATCTTTGATTCAAACGACTTGACAATTGACTCCGATTCTCAAGACCTTCAATCCCATAAAATTATGTATGAGATCGTGGAAAATCCGAAGATTCCCCACAAAAGACATTTTTCTTCTAAAATTGATAATCAATTTTAACGTGCGTCAGAATAATATAAGTACTCGCGGCAATGTGCAGGCATTCTCACTAGTATAGATATAGATATAGATATAGATATAGATTCTTACTAAGAGAATCCAATAATTTTTTTTAAAAGTAATCCAATAATTCGGAGGTCATGTTTAAAAATATTAAATAAATGCTATAAAACTTTTTATAAACAAATGTATATTTGTAGTTTGTTAATTACTGGGCTTTAGATTAGAAGATTAGATATGAGATAAAAAAGCCAATGATTCCATGGTAACATGGTTGAGGTGGGAGGGTTTAATATCTTTGGTGTGTTTCCGCCTGATTGAGGTCACGAGTTCGATTCCTGACAGCCCCCAGTTCCTGGCAAGTGGTTGTGGTGGTATATCGGTTGAGTCGCCCCAATGCTCCGTTTCAAACTCATTAGGGACAGGACATCATCCTGAAGACTGTTAGGAGTAACCGGTTGGGGTAATTGTGGGATAGTGCGAATCACCTTGACCATTTGATTTGCATATGTAGGTGAGGTTAAAAAACATCCTTTAGTGCTAGAGCTATCCATGGCTGCTGGTACATCAATTGTTTATGCATGGGTGTGTTCATACTACGTACATATGTAACTAACTGGTCTAGTGGTACCGATGTATTGAAAAGGATGTATCTCCAGTTTCCTTTGCCAAAGGGCAACCAACGTCCCCATTGATACGTAAAAAAATTATCAATTGTGTTGGGTCAACATGCAGCTACGAATTAAAGTGATATGGACTGAAGCAAGAGGTAGCATAGGCCAATCAATTGGCTAGTTGGTAAGTTTATTTTAAGTCAAGGGCACGTACGGTACCTATGGCTCACGGCCAACTAGCCAAGCCGAATGGAGCCGAGAGGGAAGCCAGCGGTAACCTTGATCGAGGCACAAGTACAAACTCATGTAGTCAACCACGAGATGTTCAACCAGGGGCGGAACATCACATGAAGATGAAACGAAGACTAGTAATAAGTACCAATGGAATGTTAGAATAAATATAAATTATGTTTATTATATTTATTATATGACCATCATTATCATTTATATTATATTGATCAATTACTATAATATCCCTAAGTTTATAATTGGTGATTCTTTGATGGACGGAATTATCCTTACTAAACCTAATTAGGGTGTCCCCTGTGTGTATAAATAAAGAGATAACTAGAGGTATTAAGTTGGACTCTAATAACACCATAACCTAATGTAGCCACCACCCACCTCTCTCTCTCATTAGATCACTTTGTGATCATTAGCCATCATTAGTGTACACACTAAAGGGAACCCGATCAAGATGATGGTGTCTTCCATTATTGAGGTTCCTGAACGGTTAAGCATATCAGGTACACATGATCAAATCTTATGTTTATACCTTATGTTCTCATTAATATAATCAACATGTGGTATCAGAGCAGTGTTGATTATATTAATTTAATAAGAATTCGTTCTGTGATTTAGAGAACAACTTGATTATGTATCATTAAACAATTTGATTTTATGTTGGTATGCGGCATGTTCATTGATCAGTATTTTATGACTATTAAATTGATTTGGTTCAAACTTAACCCTCTACGTTAATTTTTTTTCGATCAGTGAATTGCCAATAAATGGATTTTTTTTTAACATCACATCCTCGTATCAATATTTACGGGAGTTTATTTGTTGGGTGAATTAATTTTAGTCAAATATTTCAATGGCCTAATGTTCTAAAATTAATATGCTGTTGAATATTTGCTTTATGGTTTAAGTATATCTAAATTGGAAATGATAAATGTATATTTTGAATTGGCATAATTTTCAATTCTCAAAATTATGACCGTGAAGGATATCATATTATTAATTGAATTCGCTCCATAAATTCAATCAAAGATAACTTACGGATTCATAAGATAAAAGTTATATTGATTATGTTTTTTTCGGTTGATGTTTTTCAAGAACATCATAAGAAAACCGAAAATTATTATGTTTTGGTTCAAGATTGGATTAAATCTTGTTTCCGATATTTTAGGAAAGTTTATCTTCAAGAATTTTGAAATCATGTTGATAAAGTCAAAGATTTCAAAATATTACGAAATCTTTGGAGATAATTAATTACTATCTAAAATTAGGAAAAAGATATAATTAAATCCCTAATTTTTTTGAACCACCTAACTCTATCACTTTTAGTTTTCGATAATAATAACTGGTTTTCGGTTTTAAAGATTAATAAATTAAGTTCTCGGAGAATCTCCCAGTTCCCTAATTCAGGTTCTCAGTTTTAAGTTCTCGGTTATAAAGCTTTCGATCAGGTTCACGGACAGGAGTTCTCGGTCAAGGTTTTCATCTTCGAAAACCATAATGTTTTCGAGAACCCAAAATGTTTCCAAGAACCCATCTTATTTATCGAGAATTATCATGTATTCGAGAACTAATATTTTTCGAGAACTATTAAAAATCCGAGAACTGTTAAAGTTATCCGAAAACATAAGTTATTCGAGTACTCATAATATATTCGAGAACTCATCAGTATATCGAGAACTAATTCTGGTATTCGAGAACTCATCATGACATTCGAGAACTCATTATGACATCTGAGAACTCATTAAGTCTTCGAGAACTCATAATTTCGAGAACCCCTTGTGTTATTCGAGATCTCATAAGTTTTCCGGAACTCATTATTTTTCCGAGAACCCCTTATGCTATTCGAGAACTCATATAATTTTTTGAGAACTCAATTCTTTGAGAACCCATTATTTCGAGAACTCATAAGCTAATTCGAGAACTCTTCATTTTTCGGGAACTCATAAGATTACTGAGAACCCATTATTTTTCGGTATCTCTAATAAAATTTACAGTTTTGATAAAACCTAATGTATCAAGTTTATTCAAAACATTATAAAACCTTGCTTAACTTGCAATAACATTTTGAGGTGTCACTTCTGCCCAAAGGTGATGTGTCACATTAGTTCGTTATAAAGATCTCGTTAAGCATTGTAGCTCGTTCACATAAATGCCATAAGGTTTCACTTCTGCCCAAAGGTGATGTGTAACAGATTATGTTGATGAACTGAGCGTATTGCATTAGAACTTTGAGTGTCTAACTTCTGCCCAAAGGTGATGTGTTACATTCACTGTTAGCAACTTAATACTTAAATAAATAGCGTATAGCCAAAGCTAGAGCATGTTATTTAAGTAGCTTATGTTGGTGTTATGATATTATCACGTCTTCATTACAAAATTGATCCTCACGATTAATGATCATTCATTAATGTAATGATCATAATCTAAGTCTGCCTTACATCAATACCCATAACTCGAAACTAATCTCACATTCTTCTATAAATTACTATCTCAACTAAGTAATCCACTCTAATTATCAAAACTAAGAAGAGTTTGCTTAAATTTTGTTCTTATTAAGTTACCTCTTAAGACATGACATTCCTATGCTCTATCTGATAAAGTATTACAGAATAACATATGAGCATAATAAGTGGAATAAAAATGTTTCTTATGGTAATTAAGAACTCCTTTTATTGATTCCTATCAGGTGAGCTATTAAAGATTCTGAAATTCCTAAGAATAATGTATTATCTATGGAATGTAAGAATATAACGAATTCCTAAGAAACATGAAATAAATAAATCTAACTTTATGGTTAAATGACATCTGTGAATACATCTTAACATTGAATAACATGACCCATAAAGCTAAGGGGTTATACATGGAAATCAATAAATTTCTAGTGCATAATAACTTTTCCATAAGTACGATTAGATGCATTATGAATCAACTATAACACTCAGAAATATCAAAGTGAAATGAGTGTGTTGATAGCGAATTACGTACAGGAAAAGGAACGCATTAAACTAGAAAAGTTGATGTTATTCACCTTAGTACCATTAAACCTAAAAGAGGAAGAATAATTACCATAGAGAGGATAATTATAAGGTCTGGAAACAAAATACAAGTACTACTTTCAGCTATAAGTTTCTCCAAAGGGAAAGTCTTATTAATCAAAATTGTGCCATTAAGAATAGGCATAAACAATAAGATTACCCATAAGTAAGGAGAACAGCTGGCTAAGATATGTAGTGCCTAATTAAGGATATTTAACTCCACAAATACTAATGAATTCCAATTAACACATGATGGTTGAGTCTAGTTTTATACGTTTCCTTACCATAATTCAACAAATACTTAAGATGAGAGTTAATGGCAAAATTAAGGGTCTATTAACCATTAATAACTGATCTTAGTGTTGAAGCTTTATGATACCTTACGATATTCTTGAGATTACTCAGAATTTAGTATCAATACTAAAAGCTTCAATTTTTTTTTTGACAGTTACAAGGTTTTAACGATCAAACCAAAGCCATTATTAAGGTAAACTCTCATATTATTTGTTGTCATTATCTGAATAGAAACCTTATGAAATAAAACTAGATGATCCAATAACGTTTTCACAACTTTGTTATCATAAAAATGAGAATTTAACAAAGGAAAATGAGACCCATGCCATTCATCCACTAAGACCAAAATTTCATGAGAAATCATGATCAGGTCACTAAAGGATGCTTGGATATCAAATCTCATTCTTAGTGACTTTAAAGCATGTGTTAGACGCCCTAAACATTAAATGGCGAAAAGGAATAAATGGGTTTCCATCATAAGTCATAACTAATTGACATCACTGGAGCTTAGATAAATATCTAATTGTATCTATTCCGTTTCCTACAGACCAAAAGTATTAAAAAAATCAATTCATATATACTAAATAAGATTCCCTCTAAGTATGTTCTTAAAATTTCTTATGAAATCTGGACGATAAGGGAAATCAAGTATAAAATATATGAAATATTCTCGTTCACACGCATCGTTAAAACTTATTATGTGGAGGTACTAAGAGACCTAAAAGATTAGTGGGAGCATAAGATGTCCTACTTATGACTTGCAAAAGTTACAGAGGTGGGGGGAACGACAATTTGATCTATCCTCAAATTACACCTCTTGCACTGGACAACGCTCTATCACAACTTGTCTCCTTAGCACTTAACGTACTCCTAACAAAGTTTTGTGGATGCTTAAATATGGGCGAACTTATATTTCTTACTAAAGTAATCCTCATCAAGAGAAACGACAATAAACATCATTAGGTTGTTTTCTCTATTAAATCTATGGATCTTCCAAATGTTAGATCTTAAGCATGCTGAATTCACTAAGATCTCTAAGGTAAGTGGGAGCAGTAAAAGTCCTTATTATGACTTTTTTTCGGAAGTACAAGATGCGGGGGAGAGACTCATTAAGTTAACTCCAAATTTAACTTCGATAATTCCTCTTGTACACCTTACTGCACCAACTCTTACACACTTAGAAACTAATGTTGCTCATTATATACCTGAAAATAAAAACACCTAACTAGAGCTAAATATGTATCATAATAAACCCAATGTTCAACTCAGGAGGTCATCTGGGTCTAAAAGACCATTAAATTTGATGATTATGTAACCTTCCTGACTAACACAAAAAAATGGATGTTTGGAAAGTTTACTGATCCTACCTCTTCTAATTAAATCATTAGTATCAATCAATCTTCTAAATGGAATAAAGCTAGTATTAGCATAACTCATTCCATAATTTAGAATAACGTTTGGGATTTGGTTGAATAACCTAAAGGTATTAATAATTAAACCAGATCCGAATGGGAACGTTGTAAGATAAGATTGATTGTAAAAGATTTTACTCTAGGAGGGATTAGATTATCAAAGAATCTTCTTATCTGTATTACAAAAGATTTCTTTGAGGATCATTACCGTCCTAGTAGCTCATAATAACTAAGAGCCACATTAGATGGACATTAAGACAACTTTCCATAACAATGACCTAGATGTTCATTAAGCAACCTGAAAGTTCTAAACTAAAGGTTAAGAACACTTAGTCTGTAAGTCAATAAGATCCATGTATGGGTTGATGCAAGCATAAAATGTGTTGGAATCATAATGAAATTCTCTTCATCAAGAACTAAGTGGATTAAGGACCCTACCTCAAGATGAGTGGGAGCAACTAATGAAAACTTGTCCTTACATAGATGACGTTTCTCTTGACAAGTATATGTTACCTAAGTCAAAGAATTTTTCATGCATAATTTTGACATGATGAATATCGGGGATTCTTCTTACGTGATAAGAATCAAAATATACCGAGATAGACCCTACGGGATATTAGTTTCATCCCATAAGTGTTACTCTAAGCGGGTCCTTACATATGTAACATTCAACATTGCTCTCCTTTAAAGGATAATAGGATAAATGAGATTATTACCTTACGCTTCATTAGTTAGAAGACTTTTGTAGATTTAAGTCTATGCTTGTTTATGATATTGTTCGTATTGCTTAACACTAGACTTGTCTAGATTGATGAAAAGCATCTAATGAAACATTACAATATCTTTAAGAAACAAGAGACTATAATCTAAAGAAGAAGTGAGAACCTAAAGTGATTGACTACTCTTACTCTAACTTTGTTATATTCAAAGGAATCAAGTGTCAATTTTGGGGTATATCATAACGTCAACAGACATAACCATCTTATGGAGGAGTCATAAGGAACTGTAACAACAACCTAAGTTATCATGACATAATGTGTTGCTGATCACAACAGAATGGTCATTAAATGTTGTTGGTAAAGTTATCAGTTGACTCATTACTTATTAACTCCATATAAATACTAAGTTGAAGACTTACTGTGATAAAGTCAGCTGCCCTAATTTCTTGAACAGTAACAGTTTGAGAGGAGTTGCATTAGAGTTCGATACGAAATTATTGTTCGCTTATGTTAAGAACAAATAGAGGAAATCAGAATTTTGTATCGAATGCATTCATGATATGCTTATGGATCCAATAACTAAAGGTCTATTACCCATAAGTCTAACTAAGGGCCAACTAAGAGAAAAGGGTATTAATGATGACCATGTACAACTGCATATCGTACTATGAATGATTTATGACTAATGATTAATGATTAATTTTCCTCATTATGATTTGTTTGTCTATTAGTATGCTAAGCTAGCATAATGGCATAAAGACAATAATATAACAAATCAACTAAGGGCATAACGTTAATTGATCCTAATGTTAAGTTTTAAATTTGGGTGTAGTATGATTAATGGGGGTCCTAAGTCGAATAAAGACTTAACGGCTGTATTTCTCTGCTACATTGTGGGTTTAGAACTAAAATGAGTAGTAATCTCTGCAGACTTACGTAATACTCATAATAAATGATTACTCGGCCAAGTGGGGAATGTTAGAATAAATATAAATTATGTTTATTATATTTATTATATGACCATCATTATCATTTATATTATATTGATCAATTACTATAATATCCCTAAGTTTATAATTGGTGATTCTTTGATGGACGGAATTATCCTTACTAAACCTAATTAGGGTGTCCCCTGTGTGTATAAATAAAGAGATAACTAGAGGTATTAAGTTGGACTCTAATAACACCATAACCTAATGTAGCCACCACCCACCTCTCTCTCTCATTAGATCACTTTGTGATCATTAGCCATCATTAGTGTACACACTAAAGGGAACCCGATCAAGATGATGGTGTCTTCCATTATTGAGGTTCCTGAACGGTTAAGCATATCAGGTACACATGATCAAATCTTATGTTTATACCTTATGTTCTCATTAATATAATCAACATGGAACCTATAATCTAAGAAAGTAAAACAAACCTACTCTAATGGATAAAAGTTATGCTTTCCAATTAGGAAGACGATTCATAAACTTATCCCAAATCGGTCTCCAACATCGCAAACTGATCATTTTTGCTCCAACTGGGACTTTACATCCTACAACATCCGCAAAGAACTCAATCTCATTCTAATCAACCCAATGCCAAATAAGCTCGAGTTATGTAAATAATGCAAAAGTCGTCCGAGTTGACCGATTACTCTCCGAGTACTCACTACAGGGTGGGTCACCGAGTATAGCCGAGTTGGCCGAATATTCCGAGTACTCACCACATAGGCCGATTCGAATCCCGAGTACTCGCCCGACTAGGCCGAGTACTCGCAACTCCCCAGTCGGCCGAGTTGGTAGCGCCTAGCAAGTTTTACAACCATAGTAAATTAAATTTTTAAACCAGAAGCTATATAAAAAACACTTGAAAACTATACCAATGTTTTGCAAATTACCCGCCTATCGATCTCTTAGAAGAATAACATCACCAACATACAATACAATAAGTTTTTTTTGAACATTCAAACGGAGCATTTTATTCATTCCATTAATCCACCACAAGAACCGTCCGGAGCCCATTAAGCGAGAGGACTACCTGGGCAAAAGAAAGTTACATCCACATCGTTACATTCCAAAATCAATACATTGACTCTAATAGACATCTACATCCCCTATTTTTAACCATTATCAAAAACCGAAAAATTCCACCATCTCGCCTTTTCCAAATTGGGCATATTTCCGCGCTTAATCATCCACCAATATGACTCGATCTTGATGTCTTCCAGCATTTTTGGTACCGCCAAGTTGACATTGTTGAACACTCTTTTGTTCCTCCCTAACCAAAGCTTCCACAATACAATAAGTGATATTGAGATAGCGTCGAGTCATAGGGACGATAATGGGTTGTGTATGGCTATTAAATTTATGTGAAAATCAATTTTACATATCATTACTTCCAAATTTTATTTTATTTTTAACAAGACAACATGCATATAATGGTCTATCACAATTTCAAAATCAAGCAATGACTTTCCCTAAAGGTTATTAAGAATTTGAAAATAATAGTACGCTCCGTTGTAACGACCTTTCCACACGTTGTCAAGTGATGTGATGAGTAGTGACCATCATGAATTCTAATAGATTAATAATAACACTGCTTTTCTTCTTTTTATAACATTGAAAATGACTTTATCAAAAAAGCTTTATTATATTACATGTAGGTTCAAGGTGTATGTAGCACATTGCTTTATTAAAAAGTAGTGTTAATTGAGTAGACCTTTACATTTCTTCTTATTGTAAAAGATGTATTGTATATTAATACAAATGATCAAATATTTTTTAGTACATTGAATTTACAATGATCTAACATTATATACTTTATTTACTTTATACTGAAATTATATAAATACATGTTTTCACGGCTCACTCACGACTCATTTATTTCTTCATAGCGGTCACACATCTTAACTTACGTTTTAACTTTTAATAAAAACACTAATGTTTGTGTTTGAGAATTATTTTTATGCTTTAGACTATGATATTTTATTGTTGATTGATGATTGTTGGTTAAAGTACCACCATTCGGACATTAAAATCATCAATAAAAGTAACATTTACTAATTACTATTGTCTTTATCATCCTTATATTACATGCGTTTTTACCCTTTAATGATTGCTTTCAACAAAAGCTCAAAGATAAAAACCTGGAGGACGGGGTCATTAACCCATAAGTACTCAATCAATTGGCTAATTTAGTTTTGTCACCTAAATTAATCCAATTCTACTTAATAGTACTCAATTTGGAGGGGCTCATTAAACCACAAGCACGGTACTTTTTTTAAATACATAATTATATAAACCTTAGGTACGCCCCACTTACATTTTCCCAAATCCATTGTCTATAAAAGGTCGACACGTTAAGACCTGTTTATTTTCGTGTCGTGTTCGTGTTTACCTGTTTCGTGTTTGTGTCTTATCGTGTTCGTGTCTTAACAGGTCTTATCGTGTTTCTTATCGTGTCTTGCCGTGTCTTGTCGTGTTAACATGTTTTACTAGGTGTTCTTTATCGTGTCTTATCGTGTTAACCTGTTATACACAGGTTCGTGTTCGTGTTTGAAAAAATGGCACGATTAGATTTCGTGTCGTGTTCGTGTTTACAAGTTTCGTGTTATTGTCTTAACAGGTTCGTGTAACCTGTTATGCCAGCCCTACTCACGATACTCAGATCAAATCACATGAACTCAAAGATGTCCTAGTACCCCGCCCCCTCCACCCTTATAAAAATATAATTTCTTTCTTAACATAATAACATATGTTGAAACCCTACATTTTTTTGGAACGATCACCAGGACGTTAAGCCTCGAACTCGAGACCAATGGCCCATAAGACGCTACTAATATCATATCCCACCTCGAGCCCGAGGCATCCCACTTAACAACTTTTGCACCAATTCCTTAAGAAAACCTCACAAGGCATGCCACTCCAAAGTACGTTGAAACCAACCATACTTTTGAAATAGAATAACAAACAATATTAACTTTTAAAGAGCCTAACTTGTATATAAACCATAATAAAAGGATTCAATCAAAACTCACAAAAACTTAAAAAAATATATTTAATATTTTATAAACTGAGAGACGAGGGTAACCACCGATACATCTACCCTTCAATCCCTCTCTGTTTATTATTATCATCAATCATCATCATCTTCTTCTTCTTCCAAAAGTCTCATCACCTTCATCTCTTCATCTCTTCATCTTCTCTCTCTCTCTACAATTCCACTTTCTCTCTCTACAATCCATTAAATTATGGTAATCTCTTTAAACAACATTTTTTTTACATACTCGTTTACTTTGATTGACTTGTTAATCTTGCTTACAGATTACTTAAATTACAATTTTTAAGTGTTTCTATATAAATGCTTTGAGTTATGATTTGGGTAGTGTAATTTATATCTTGGGCTTTGATCTGATGTGTAAATTATTGATGAATTTGGAACCTTAAGACTGTAGATGAATAATTGGATCAAGATTTGTGTTCTTGATTTCATTTTTAATTTTTTTTAAATTTTTTTAATTTGGATCTTGATTTTGGTGAGGTTTTTAGAGTAAAGTTTGTTGCTTTTTGTTTATTTGGTAGTTAGATCTGAATTATTTAGATATAATTTTTATTATTTTTGTAGTTTTTTTTTTATAAGTTTTTTTTTTGCACAAAAATTCTCTTCATAGCAAAGTTTTGATCAATGACAATGGGATTCAGTACAATTAGAAATCCAGGCACTGTTATTGTCTATTTAACAACGATAATAACAGTATCAGTATCCAGTATATCTTACAAATAGCAAAGTTATTGATTGGGTAAGGGGAGGGTGGGATGCAGGCAAATCGTATCTCTACCAAAGTTAAAAAAAATAAAAAAACGGAATTGAGCCTCGAGACGTTTTCCCTTTGCCTCACGGGGCGTAAGCTCGAGGCGGAATTAAAAATATAAGATATAAATATAAAATTATATATCGTATAAAAATAGAATACTGAGTAATTTCATCACTAGATTCATCAAGAACATCAAAAACTGTAAAACACACATAAAATTGAAACATAACTAACTATAGTTGACATTGAATTTGAATTTATTTTATGTTTATGGCTTTTTGCCTCTCATAAAATGTGTCTACTTGGCTTGATAAACAACAACAACAACAACAACCTTACCCAGTGAATCCCACAATTAGCAAGGCTAAGAGTAGGGTATGGGAGGGTGAGATGTCGGCAAACCTTTCCTCTATCCTTGCAGATAGAGAGGCTGCTTCCAGAGAGACCCCCGGCTCGACAACATACAATCGACAAGCAAACAACACTTAAAAACTAATAAAGGGCTATTGAATTTAGAGGAAACATTGAAAGTGTCACGAAGTAATTGGCTTGATAAACATATTAACTATAGTTAGTTAACCCAGAAGGTTTGTGTACACAAGTTACTTCCAACATTTACACACATAGTCCAACTATACACAACTTAAGTCACATGTTCAGACATTTGTTTCGCTCCTAATTGTTGTCAATTGCATATTAATTGATCATAGGCTAGTTATTTAATAGCAAGTGACTTTAAGTTGGAACCTAGGTTAGTCTTCTGGTTATTTTTAACTAAATCAACATATGTTATTATTAGTTTCTTTTTCAATATCTGCTCTTTCTACTATTTGTTGTCAATTACGTATTTTGAATAAACGCTAAGCTTTGATTTTTTGTAGGCTAACGCTGCATCTGGGATGGCGGTGCATGATGAATGCAAACTAAAGTTTTTGGAACTGAAGGCAAAAAGAACATTCCGTTATATAATTTTTAAGATTGAAGAGATACAAAAGGAAGTGATTGTGGAAAAAGTTGGCGACCCAACCCAAAGCCACGAAGATTTTGCTGCTGCACTACCTGCTGCTGAATGTCGATATGCTGTTTTTGACTATGACTTTGTTACCGAAGAGAATTGCCAAAAAAGCAGGATCTTTTTCATTGCATGGTAGTACAAGATACTGAAATCAACTTTATATCTTTTAATAGCCGTTAAAAATACGTAGATCGGGTAGTTTGGGTAATGGGTTAATCTGTTTTTTGGGCAGCTTTCCTCTCTTGAAATTTTCGCATTTGGCCCGTTTGACCCATTTGAGATTCAGCATAACCAAATAAATGTTTGAGTTAATAGCCAAAATCGTCCCTGAGGTTTGGTCATTTTGCCACTTCAGTCCAAAACCCAAACCTTTTACATCTGGGTCCTTCAGTTTTATTTTTCTTGCCAAATTCGTCCCTGACAACGTTTAAGTTGTGGACTGAAGTGGCAAAAGTGACCAAACCTCAGGGACGAATTTAGCAAAACCCAAACCTTTTTTGGGATGAATTTGGCAAAAAAAATAAAATTGAGGACCCAGATGTAAAAGGTTTGGGTTTTGGACTGAAGTGGCAAAAGTGACCAAACCTCAGGGACGATTTTGGCTATTAACTCTAAATGTTTTGGAATTGTTACTTCTATCTTTAACTTCTGCCTATGTATAACTTAATGTTCTGAATCCTTTGTTTCTTCTTTGTATTGAATCGTGAAGGTCTCCTGATACCGCAAAGGTGAGGAACAAAATGATTTACGCAAGCTCCAAGGACCGATTCAAGAGGGAGCTTGATGGAATCCAGGTCGAGCTTCAAGCAACGGACCCCACTGAGATGGATCTTGATGTTTTTAAAAGCCGAGCCAATTAAATCAAAACGGCAAAAAGTGATATTATGAGCAAGAGAGATGTTAATAGCTTTTGGAGTATGTGTTCCTTTAAGCTGTCTATGATATGTTTCTGGTTTGTGTTTTGAAGTGGTATTTGCAGTGATGTTGGTACTTTTTCGATCTTTTTATGGTTTTGGTTTTGGTCTTGGTCTACATACGTAGCAAATTCAGTGTTCTTTGGCAAATATTTTGTTATGTGAAAAAATTGAAAAGAGTTATTCATGATGTTACCTTTTGATTTGTTCTATTACAGTATAAGTGGTTGGAAAACATTTATTATTGATATGCAAGAAAAATGAGTTAAATATTGTTTTAGCATGTGTTTTGATCAAATTAACTCTTTTAGTCAACTAGTTTTAGTTTTGACTATTTTAGTCTGATAGTCTGATTTGTGTCGATTATAGTTCACCCCACTAACCTTATCCAACTTTTCTGTTAATTGTTTGTTAAACTATCAACATAATAAAATCTTTGGGCTCCGGTAAGAAATAATAAATTTATTAATACCATAGATGCAATCTATTTAGTAATGTACAAGTTTAAAAAAAAACCTCAATAGAAAGAAAAGTTAATGTTAATCTACTAAAAAAGTCAAACTACTCAATATTGATATATAAACTAGTGTTGTAGTTATCCGCGTTTTGCAGCGGGTGCCCCTGTTGCGTTGAGGGTTTGGTGCACGTTAAAGATCGCGCTTCGCTGTGGCAGCTCATGTTGCGTTGGGGTTTGCTGGGCATTAAAGCTAACATTAAGTGACTGTTATTCTCGCGTGGACGTAAAAAATAAAGTCGTCGCCCATTAGCTTGCAGACCAGCATTAACATTACAACAGTTGGGTTGCCTATTATTGACTTGATATGGAGCCCAAAGTATTCCAAAAAATGGCAGCCCATTAACTGTTCACCTGGCCCACAATTTTCAATTATGGTAGGCCCACAAGTTTCAATAACGGGGGCTGTGACTGGTGCATGTTAGCAGACAGCCGTATGTGTACAATAGCACAAAGACACTATTGAAGTGTCTTTGTATTAATATATAGATAATTTATAATTTATAAATTGTATAATAATTGAGTTTGCCCATGATTTTTGTGTGAAAATTCTATCAATTTACTTGCACAATAAACATGCGTTGCGGAGGGTAGAAGGAATAAGGGCAGACCTAAATTGACCTGAGATGAGTGGATTAGACAGGATCTCATAGAGTTGCACCTCTCTGAGGACATGGTCCAAGATAAGAGTTTGTGGAGAAGTAGGATTAAAGTAAATGACTTTTAGGATTTGACACTGAGGTAGCATAGTCGTGTAATAGGTGACCTTAGCTATAAGATTTTTTAAGCCTATGTTGATTTATGTATCTATTTATCTTGTTTCTTGAGTAATGTGAAACTTGCATGCGGTTGTCTACATGTTTACATGGTTGTATGATGTTCTTGTTGAAAAATCAGGCCCTTTGATCGAACACAAAATACACGAGATTGAACGAACTCGTTCGACTCTTTTTATTATCAACCAAAACACATCAATTACAATAGACCTATCATCTATTTATACTAAACTCATTCTAGTTCTAACCAAACTCGCACTCTATTTTAATAACTAAAATAAACCAACTAGATAAACCTATCTAGTTAAACCGATAATTATTCCTAATAATTATATAAAAGACTAAATAAATAATTCACCATAATTATCTATAACTCGTCTTGATCTTTATCTCTTAATTCAAGATTAACGTCTTCATTCTCCCCCTTAATCTTGAATTGGATACGTTTCTTCACATCCGCACCATTGTTAACAACTTCAATTCCTTGACCAAGATTCATATCTCCCTCTTCCCGGGTCACCAGAACTAACCGTTCTTGACCACGATCAAAGAAAAAAAAACAAGCTCCCCGCTTCTTCCGTTTTTTCTTTCCTTGCTAGACATGACAAGATTCAAAGCACCCCGCTTTGACGAATCTTCTTCCGTCCGTCTATCCGCAAATACCGATCGGATACTTCTGCCATTAAAAAAACAACCTACCCGGTTAATCCGTTTTTTATTCATGGCGGGAAGGACCGGGTCTTGATCACATCTGGATTGAAGTTTGCTAGTGCTATGAAGTTCATCACCACGGAACCGAACTGAACTGATCACATGTCACCACCACCTTCTCAACGGTACTCCCCGTAATACTGGCTGACCCGAACCACCGTTCTCCATATGAATCGACTGTTTATCCCCCACTAATATCAACCACCAACAAAGACAATAACACCTCGCTATTCCGTCTTTTCGGTCACCAAGTGAATTCCATAGCTCCTCGCTATTTCGTTTCTCCCGCGACACCCCGTTGGTTTTTTCCGGTTTGATCAAACCCGTTACTGATCAACTAAGAACTACCCGATCATCATCTATAATCTAAACCCCGTATTTTTCATACATGCAAGCAGCCTCACATAAAAAGCCTCATCTCCAATTGAAAAAACCACTTGTACCATCGGTGTGTATTCACTCCAAACTAGCAACCACAAGTTGCTGCTCTGTTTGTTTTCCCAACTCCATATCAATAAAGTCCCCCACCACAAACCATATTCACGAGCAATTCCATGCACATAAAACCATTGTAAATTCTGATCCACAATCTCACATAAAAAGTAAATCATGAAGTGTTTGCAAAATTGATTCCTCCACAAATTTTGCCGACTTCCCCCTTTCTTTTGCGTTGAAATAAGGACAAAATCTAGACACTTTCCACCAACTTGGACTTCCATAAGATTCTATTTCATCAATGATTTCTAAAATTAATAACGCACCGATTTCCACAAGAGACGCCAAACACGAGCATCACTTGTTATCTTTTGCGCCGTTCATCCACCGGTGTTTTACCACCATTGCAACCCCGTAAAGGGTTGCTCCCCTTCTCGGAAGACGACTCTCAAAACCGTCAGGCTCTGATACCAATTGTTGGAAAATCAGACCCTTTGATCGAACACAAAACACACGAGATTGAACGAACTCGTTCGACTCTTTTTATTATCAACCAAAACACATCAATTACAATAGACCTATCATTTATTTATACTAAACTCATTCTAGTTCTAACCAAACTCGAACTCTATTTTAATAACTAAAATAAACCAACTAGATAAACCTATCTAGTTAAACCGATAATTATCCCTAATAATTATATAAAAGACTCAATAAATAATTCACCATAATTATCTATAACTCGTCTTGATCTTTATCTCTTAATTCAAGATTAACGTCTTCAATTCTATGTAATAGATTTTTGTGTACTATCTTACTAGCTTATTCCTGCACTTGGTTAGTTAGCTGATAGCGGAATATCCATTTGGTACTTGTCTCTTTGCTTGTATGTTTGGCTGTCTTCTGTTCTCTTTATCGAGCCGGGGGTCTCTCTGGAAGCAGCCTCTCTATCCCTATAGGTAGAGAGGTAAGGTGTGCCTACATCTCACCATCTCCTAACCCTACCAATAGTTGTTACTGTTTGTGAAATATTGTCAAGAAATGGTAATCAACTCAAAGATGAACACTAAACTTTTATTACTGAAAGAAGAAAGAGAAATACACAAAACAGAATCTGATTGATACAACCAAACCCTAATCACGAAATCAAGATCATTAACATATGATCTTGATACAAACTCCCTAACTCTAGATCATTGACAGATGATCTATACTATAACAGGAAAATAACAAGGAATGAACAAAGAGAAAGACACTTGACGACTCGCCAAACTGGTAACACTCTTCGAGAACTTGTTTATATAGACCACCTGGAGGCTCGGGAAGAAACACACCCGAGCCTCAGAGAACCGTTGATCTCTTGAGAGAAAACACAAAGTGACGAGATCTCGTTCGTTGATATTAGGTGTGGGGATTGCCACGCTGGCAATCCACACAAACAGCAGCTGGGCTTCAGGCTTTGACTTGGGCCAACTGAACTCTCGAGATGGGCTGCTACAACTGGATCAGACTTCCTCTTGGGCTCCAATCAGCTTCAAATCAACCAGCAATCCAACTCCACTCCAATTAGCCCATAACCAATGACAACACAAATAAAAATAAAAGTGTATGAGTAAAAATATAACAAATAATATTTATATTTATATATATATGTGTTATATTTTTAACACCCCCCCTCACTTTTATTGCTAAATATGTCAAACATGTTTAACTTTAAACATATTTGACTGTGTTGTTCAACAGAAAGTCCTTTGGTAAATATATCAGCTGTTTGATCTTCAGACTTAACATGTTCAGTCTGAACACACCCTTTACTAATTTGATCTCGTAGAAAAAAACAAGTCAAGTTCAAAATGTTTCGTCTTATCATAAAATACAGGGTTGGCAGCAATTGCCAGTGCAGCGGAATTATCACAAAAGAGTTTAACAGGAAGACTGACCTTGATGTTGAGTTCACTAAGTAGGTTAATCATCCACATAACTTCACATGTTGCAGTACACATTGAACGGTATTCAGCTTCAGCTGTAGACCGGGATATAGTAGACTGCTTTTTGCTTTCCAAGCAACTAAAGACTTCCCTAAAAAAATACAATATCCTGTAACAGACTTCCTGGATTCAGTGCATTTAGCCCAGTCTGAATCAGCAAATGCTGTTAGACTTAGCTGATCACTTTTAATCAAGTGAATGCCTTTTCCAGGAGCTTGTTTCAGATATCTAAGTATTCTCATAGCTATCATGAGATGTGCTTTTGTGGGTTTGTGCATATATTGGCTTAGAACATGCACAGAATATGCTATATCTGGTGGGTGTGGGACAAGTAAATAAGTTTTTCCCACAAGTCTCTGGTAACCAGTGATGTCCACCAACTCTTCATGTTCTTGTTTACAAAAATTGGTAATAACATGATTGGGTTCAAGTGGACATTTATCTGGCTTACAACCAGTCATTCCATATTCTGCCAATAGTTCTAGACAATATTTTCGTTGACTCAGACACAAACCTTCACTGGTTTTTAACACCTCAATGCCTAGAAAATACTTTAGGGAACCTAAGTCTTTAATTAGAAACTTGGTTTTAAAAAACTTTTTAACTTTTTCTATAAAATCTTTACTATTTCCAGTCAAAATTATATCATCAACATATACAAGCAACACACAGAACACATCATCAGATTTCATTACAAACATAGAATGATCACATTTGCTTTTTTCAAATCCTAATTCATGCAACACACTGACCAACTTAGCATTCCACATACGAGGGGCTTGTTTAAGACCATACAAGGATTTTTTAAGTTTGTATACCCTTGTATCATTTTTTGAAAAATACCCTTCGGGTAATTTCATATAAACATCTTCAAACAAATCACCATATAGAAATACATTATTGATGTCAAGTTGGTATAAAGGCCATTCATATTTGACTGCAATAGTCAACACACACCTAACAGTTATCATTTTGACAACTGGTGAAAAGGTTTCATCAAAATCTAAACCTTCACGTTGACTATAACCTTTTGCCACTAATCTGGCCTTATATCTATCAATCTCACCAGTAGACTTGTATTTAATCTTATAAATCCACTTACACCCTATTGCTTTCCTATCCTTAGGTAACTCTACTATTTCCCATGTGTCATTTCTGTTTAATGCTTCAATTTCAGTTCCTTTTAGCTTAATATTGATAATAGACAATTAGCAGAATCACTAGCATGCAGGTAAAGAGGATCACTAGCATCAAGTTTACTGACCAAAGTACGACCTCCTTCACCAGATTCACTACTAGTATCAGACATAACTACCAATCAATCAAGCAAGTACAAATATAACATAAACAGCAAAAGAAACACAAAGACCTGAATTGGAATAGTAAAGTAATAGTGTCACACTTATGCAGGTATCAAACGAAGCCCTGTCAGTGTCAGGATTCCAGGTTCGTCACTCAAGGTGCCTGGACATGTCTTAACAGGGGAGTTTGACTACGTGCAGTATAAGAAACTGTGACAGTACTACAATATTAACCAACCAATTCAAAGACAATACTACACTGAACAGACCAGACAGAGAGCAGGAACAATCTCACCGAGGTTAGACCCAAGTTAGGGTTTCGCCAAAACAACTCGTAACTCGGAACCTTCACTTAGGGTTCGGAGTCAGAGAGCAAGATTCCTATGCCTTCAAGATCCAGTTGTCTTCAAGAACACTCAAGAAACCCTAGATCCGTCGATGAACTACAGATCTAAGGTTGATCTCCTTCTTTCCCAAAGCAGCTCAACCAGATAACCAGAATACCAAGAATCACCGACAAAACCCTAAATGGACCACTAATCAAGAACAGATCTGAGCCTAGGGCTCTGATACCATGTCAAGAAATGGTAATCAACTCAAAGATGAACACTAAACTTTTATTACTGAAAGAAGAAAGAGAAATACACAAAACAGAATCTGATTGATACAACCAAAACCCTAATCACTAAATCAAGATCATTAACATATGATCTTGATACAAACTCCCTAACTCTAGATCATTGACAGATGATCTATACTATAACAGGAAAATAACAGATCATTAACAGATGATCGTAACAAAACCCTAACAACTGAAAGGAATGAACAAAGAGAAAGACACTTGACGACTTGCCAAACTGGTAACACTCTTCGAGAACTTGTTTATATAGACCACCTGGAGGCTCGGGAAGAAACACACCCGAGCCTCAGAGAACCGTTGATCTCTTGAGAGAAAACACACACTACTAGAAAAATACCCCTATCTTGACGCGCATTGCGCGTCATAAGAGGGTGTTTATGACACACAGCAAAGTGTCAAGGAAGAACATGTCATTAAATTTTTATGACATGCAAGCGCGTGTCATCTTTTAATGACACGCTTTTTTGACACGCATTTATGACACGCTTTCATGACACTTTTTAATGACATACATTCTTGACACACCTTTGTGACACTCATTTTGCGTGTCATGGTTTTTTTTACCTAAAAAAATTCTGCAAAATGACTAATATCCCTGGTTTTATATTTAAATTTATAATTACAAAATCAATAAATTTGATAATAAAACTGCATATATTATATATACCACCAAAAAATCCATTACAATATAAGCATTTATCGAATCCTACCACAAGTATTAACGGTTACAAAAATATTGTTTCAATACATTACGTTAGTCTATACCTAAACATACGGATCACTTGAAAATGAAGGTTGCGGCATAAATTGACCATTCTTCATGACTTACATCAATATCCGCATCCGTGTAAACATCTACTCCTCCCCCAACCTGAGACAATAATTATATTAATAAGATGAAGGTTAAGGTTCATAATGGTAATGAGCGAGAAAATACCTTTTTCATGTGTAATGAGCGAGAAAATACCTTTGTAATAAGCGCCTATTTGGTTCAGGAAATGATTCGAAGATTGACGAACACATAGCATTCACTCGAGCTTCCTTCTGATCAATTTCTAGATCAAATAACCATTATCAGTACAAAGTATGCATGACATAAATTAGAAATGTGAATCATTATCAACATATAAGTTAGATAATATAACTAAAAAATAAATGAAAACCTGTTTCGTATTCTTGAACTCCTGCAACTTGTCGCAAATCCTACAAAAATGATTCTGCAATAAAATATGCAGCCACCAAATCCTACACTCATTTTGACAATAAAATATGCATACTGCTAGTCCACACAAGTTCAATATCCATGTTATGAACTACACAAAACTAGCATTTTGATTCAAGTTTCAAAAGTCCAAATCAAATTCAAGTCTTCAAGTCCCTACTCTAAAAAAAATGATTCTGCAACTTACTCAAGTCAAAACTGAAACCGTAGTCAAACTCTTCAATTTAACTTCAGCGGCAACTCGAATCCCCGGCCGACAAAGACGACGCGAACTTCCCGAAACCACCACCTCCAAGGCTCCTCCTTTGTGGAGACGCAAACTCCAACAGATTGTAACTTCCAACACTAACTGAGTCAAACAACGTATTGGCGTTACGGCGTAGATCATTGTATAATAAGATTTTTAACTGTGTCAGGTGTAATTATGTAAGGAGTTCAGTTCACATGCTTACGAACACAGAAAGTACTAAATGCTAATTCCTACAATTCATACACTTAATAAATTATACTTATGTGATATTAACTTTCTTTATTCCAGCTTAAACTAGTCTTTCCCTTAGTTTGTTTGCTATCAGGCTACTTCAAAATGTGTTATCCATACAAAAACAAATAACAAAAAGTAACATTACTTTTGACTATGAAGATCAAATTAAACCCAACAACCGAGCCCGTATCCGACCCATCCGATCCCATTCCCCTGTAGTTCCCTTTAAACCCCTTCCAACCCCAACCGATTTCCCCCGAAGAACTCCTCCATAACTTCCACTTCCCACTCTTCCCCACTTAATCCACAAAACAAACATAAACCCATCTACAAACATACAAAGCTCTAAATTGCAAGTTTACAACAACAGAACCTAATTTTAATCATTTAACCCACAAGGGAATTTTCTTGACGCAAATAAATACATGAATTGTGTTCGACCACATTATATGCAGCACAAAACAACTATATATGCACCTCAAATGCAGCTTTAAGTTAAGCTCCACAATTCATCAACAAAAAGGACATGCCCATTCCACGTCTTTAACCCATGTGGAACCATTATAAAGGTGCTATTACAAAGTATTATATGAACACACTATCATCAAGGTGATGCCAACAATAAGCAACAACTAAAACAGCCGAATCCCAACATTCCGATCATCAATCTACACCAAAATTTACAACCAAATTCAACAATTTAATTAAAACCCTAAACATGATTAGAGAAGACAAACAAAGAAACCCACTGGTGCATTTCATCAAACACCTAATAGACATATAAAATTGCCCCTAAAAAACTAAGAAATAAATAATCGATTTAACATGGATGCGAAATCAAAGCAAGTTACTGAAATTAACAACAATGTATGAACTGAATAGAGACAGTACCTGCGCTTAGGTTTTTTTTACCAAAATTAACAACAATGGATGCGAAATAATAACAAGATTCAACCTCATCCATCCATCCATCATTCCCTATTTTAGTGCACATAAAAGATTAGAAAACAAATCACAAATATACCCTA